>JANHGB010039568.1:0-21452 GCA_026283785.1 Coracopsis vasa
AGTTCACAGGAGGGGGTGGCAATGTCCTAGTGAGGCAACGGGCCGCCCGCCGCAGCGGGGGCGAATGGGATACCCGGGGCGAAATAGCCCCTACCCCTCTCGGAGGAGCCCCGGCGGCAGGCTGCGCGCATGCGCGGGAAAGCTGCGCAGGCGCTTTGGGGAGGTGGTGTGTGGCGGCGCGGCGGCGGGATGAACTCGGTGCCGGGGCTGCAGGCGGACTGCGAGGAGTTGCTCGGTGCTTTCCAGGAAGCTGACACCGTCCGGTTCGAGCGCTTCGCTGAGCTGTGGAGAGAGCGCCGCTTCCACACCATCTTCTAGTGAGTGAGGAGGCCTAGTGGGCCCACCCGTCCCCGGGTCTCCTCCGCCGCGGCCTGCCCGCTGCGAGCCGCCCTTAGAGGCGCCGGGTCTGGTCGCCCGTTCGGGCCCTCTGCCCATGCCCCGCCTCACGGAGCCCGTCCTCCCCCTCCCAAAGCGCACAGCTCCCCGATGCTGAGTTTGCCCTGGGATAGTATTGGGGACCGTGAAGTGGTGTGCTGGGGAGCCGGGTTTCACTTCCATGGCGTTTGGGAAAGGTTTGCCTGGCTGATGTGTAGGTAAATGACAGTGAAACATCAGTCCGTGTGTGATACTGAAACCCAGTTATTAGTTCAATTTGTTTTGTGTATTAGCAATGCATGACTTGAATGTTCACTTGAACACTGACACCTAGGAGCTTGATGCAATCTTCATGAGATTAAAAAATGATTGGGGGATGTTGCGTTTTTCGCTTTAAATCTAATTTAGCACAGCGACTTTTATGCAGTACTGTGTGAGAGCTTAAGGGCTGGTTGTCTTTCAAGACTTCCCAGGACTTTGGTCCTATGATAATATATTTTAAAATACCTAAAGTATGTTTCTGCATTACGGATTTTCTGAAGCCTGCACTTTTATATTTACTTGCTTTAACTTGCTTCCCTTTTATTTACTTTAGTGGTAGAATAAGAGCTTTGGAGAGGAATAAGCTCACAAAGAAGACTTTAGAAGTGGCACAGCAGTACTTCTTGCCCCCGTATGCTTTCCAAATTCGAGTTGGTGCTCTGTACCTTTTGTACGGGCTCTATAGTACACAGCTTTGTCAGCCAAAACAGAAGGTAATTGTTCTTGATGTTTTATTCTCAGGTGTTACTAGGTATAAGATACATGATATGCCTCTGTCTGCTTTGTCATTATAAATGGGTAGAGCATTTCCTCTCACTTTTTTAAAATAAAAATATTTGGAAATAGATGGTCCCTTTGGAAAAGGTAGCCTTTCAAACACCTTTGGGCTTGAGAACTTAATGGGGTGGTGACTAAAATATTGCTTATGCCTGCTAAATTGTAGCTGTGGTCTCAGATATCTTGTTTACCAGATAGGAAGCTGTTCTCTGTTAAGAAATGAAGACTACTAGCTTTCAAAATGGGAACAGAGGACGTGCTCATCAGCTGTACAGTGGACACCATTGCAGCGCCAGTTATTCTTCAGAATTTCAACATAATGAAGACTGGCTGAATTATTTCCTGAAATGGAATTCATAAATAGGTTGAAAGTGTGAAAGCCTGAACGGCATGCCTCCTTGCTGCTTGTAGGACAGGAGACCAGTATGTAAAGGAGATGGAAACCGTGTAAGAAGTGGTTTACTTAGAAACTGTGTGATGTATGTTGGGCACATATGCACAATTGAGTCCAGATTCTTTAAGTAAGAAACTGAAGTTTAAGTAGTCTACAGGGATACCCTTATGCCTCATATCTTGATTTCAGAGAAGTCAGTACCTTTTATGGAGATGAATTTAATCAATTTTTAAAACCACTACTGTATACCAACTCGTAGAGAGTATAGGAGTTATTAAAGAAGCTAACAGAGACTAAAAATGAAGTGGGCAGAGTAGATGTGAGAGGAACAAAAGCATGAAATAATGAAGAGATACTTTTATGAGCATTTCACTGGCAGCAAACCATGGTATAAGTATTGTTTCCTGATACCTAGTGTATGGGAGTCTCCTTTCCTAGGTGTGTATTGTTTTTCAGACACTTCAGAATGTGAAGAATTAACTTTTTCAAGTGTAAAAAAGGACTTGTGTTACATGTCACTGTCAAAGATATAGACAGAATATTTAACATATCAGTATAATAAGCTTATCTGCATAACATCTTGATAGTAATAACAAATGTTACAGTAGGATACTTTCTGTAGTTCTGTGATCATATGACATGCTACACCCTGGACATCCAGGCATTGTGTATACTATAGGATCATCACAGTTGTCAGCTGGATTAATTTTTATTAGTTGAAATACGCAGGTAGGTATGATAATATATAACTGTTCTGTTGCAGATCAGAATCGCGCTCAAGGATTGGCCTGAAATCCATAGATTTCAACAGGATCTGATAAACTCCCAGCATTATGATGCAGCATACATTTTTAGGACACTGCGACTTGCCAGAGCGTTCCATTTCACAGCAATGCCAAAGCTTGTGAGTTATTACATTTAATAAATTAATGACTTACAATTTTTAATAAAGTATCTTCAGCTTTCAATGGCTAACAATTCGGTAGCACTCATATTTAGTTTAGCTTTAAGGCTATGTTGAAATGTAATCTCTTGAATTAAGTAGCTAGGTATGTGACGTGAAGCTTGGAGGATGTTTGAATGTAGCATGCTTCTCACCTGAAAGTATTTTTTCGGTATCTAATGTTCTTACTATAATTGAGATGTCTTACCATTAGTGGAAGTGAGTCTGGGTGCTGGGTTACATTATTGACTAGGGAATCTTTTTTTTTAAATGCTGACTCCAAGCACTTGACAGTAAAGCTGCATATTACTGCTGATGAGATGGTTTTATGCCCTTCAGCATTTCTTGATTGTTGGATATGCAGTAAGAATTTTCAAGAGGAGGTGGCATTTTCAGTCTGCTTTTAGGTTACTAAATATTATCTTTTGCTTTAGCTAAACTACAGAACTAAGAAGAAGATTCAGGAAAATGAATTTAAAGAAGAATTTAAGGAGCCAAGTAACAGGGTAAACAGCCTTATCACCAATGATGTATTGGAGGTACATACTTTTGAACTACAGATTAATCAGTGGGGCTTGTTTTGTTTTTCTGATGTTGTTCAAGAGGTACAGCTTCTCTAATTAGCACAGTCTTGTCCTTTGTAAGTCTTCTTATGGAATGCAGACTAGGGTAATAGCCTTAAATTTTATAAAAAATGGAGTAATTCAAGCCAGGTATAAGTTCTTCTATTGCTCATTATTACTCAACAATAGATTTTTGTTTACAGGTTTTTCCAGTTGCTGCTACCAGATACGTATCATCAGTAAGGTTGACTACAGTGGTACAAAAATCAGTAATCTGGGAGACAGCAGGGTGAGAAGACCTGCTTCCTTGAAAGGAGGAAGTAAAATACATCCTTAGAGATGAAAATAGACTACCATATCACAGTGAATCCTCTGTGAGCACTGATCCTGAGTATCACTGATACTTCCTTCTCAGTTTGAGTAATGCAAGATACTCTTCAGTGCTAGGTAGCAATATTGTTAGGCTCCCTAAAACTGAGCTGATCTAAACAGAATCTGTTTCTAATACTCTTTCTAGTTCAATGGTCTCTTTAGAATAGTTTGTATAAACCTGGTTTTGTTCTTTGAGGACTAATACCACTTTATTGCTGGAATATTTTTTTTTCCCCTGAAAAGACCTTCTCTCTTATTTTTAGGAACTAATGAATATTCATGACCACTATCAGAAAATGAAGTGTGTCATTTCAGCTGACAAATCCCAGCCAGACAAGGCCCTGAGCTTGATAAAAGATGATTTTGTAGCTACTCTTAAAGATATAACCTTGGAACATCAGGAATGGCAGCAGAACAGAATGGTAGGTAAGATCAACCATTATTCTATGGCAGTTTCACAGATTGTGTGAACATAAGAGCTGTCTTTCCTAGTGTAATTACCTATAAGCATACTTTGCAAATCTCAAACTTAAGTAGAAGGAACTGTAATACTGAAGATGTGGAATGAGTAAAGCCCTAGGCAGAGTTATGGTATGGGGTGAAGGACATGGAATGTGGTACTGCCTCCATATTAATGTAAATGATTGCTGAGAAGTATGCCCTGGAAGATGTGACTTATAGGTGGTATTAGAATGACCATAGAAGTACCTCTGTAACACTTATTCTTGAATCAAGGATAGGCCATAGCGTAAGATCGATGAAGAAAATGGACGTGTGTGTAAATATTTGTTTGGTTTTTCACAATTCTTGGATTTTAGCTGTCTTGTATATGACAGACATTTAAAAAAAACCCCACTTTTTTTTCTTTCCCCCCCAGAAATTATTCCTGAATGCTAAAGAAACTGATGAAATGCTAAATAAAAAGGAAGAAGGGAATCTGCTAGTATCAGAGGTAAGAAAAATTAACTAGTTTGCTCTGATGCGCAAGGCAGATCTGATAGTTTTTTGACTTCAAATCACAAGCTAAGCAGTGGATGTTAGTGCTTGATAGTGTCAAAGTAACTTCCAGGAATAGCTAATGGGGCTGATAGGTTTTTCTTGTTTGGTTGGTTTTGTTTTTAAATCAGATTGGTTTTTGTTAATCTTTGAGCATTCACTGCTGTGATAGCTCTTAGATGCTCATAGTAAAAAATCCCTTTCACGTAAGGAGATGAAGAGCTGCATGTTCTTGGTCAAACTCTTTATAGTTTCTGGAGTTTCACCTAAATGCAATACCCATGGTTTTTTTTTATGTTATATCTCTCTTCTTGTACTTAGCTACTTATTTCAATTTTGAATTTAAGTAAGATGTGAAGTTTTAAATCTGATTTACTTCTCTTGGGCTTTGTAACAGTGAAGACAATCAAAATTATGCTTTATCTTTTTTATGAAATTTGAAATGTATTTGTTTTATTAAAGTAACAGTTTGGCAGCATTCTAATAATACAGAACTAGTTACAGAATAACAGTGGTAGTGAGATATTGTTCAAGTGATTGTCTGATGTGGAATTTCATTTAAATATTGCTATAATAGGTATGAAAACTCTGTGATCTCTTGTGTCTTTGCAGGGTTCTGAAAGAGCAAATGCTTTGGCTAGGATCAAGTACAAGTCTTACTCTGCGGTTGTTGAGGTTGGTACTAAATTTGAGGATTGGGGTGTATTTGTTTTAAACTGATATGTAGTGAGTTATTACATTAATGACTTACATTTGAAGTAAATTTTATTTAAAATGGTAAATGCTGGATTAGAAAGGAATGAGTTAAAATTGTGCTCTTTAATTCAACCTTTGAATGTTCTAGTTTTCCTAAACATAGGGGAAACCTGAAGCTCTTATTGTTCCTGTTAGATTTATGGTAACAGTGCAGATATGGTCTATGCTTGGGGAATTTTAATTTACAAGGTATCTTTTAATGTCTATGCTCTGTTTAAGTAGATGGAATTTCAAGTAGATGGAATAAAGTACTTACAAGTTTAATTGCTTAAATTCCTTGAAGCTTAGACATTGGGATCTCCAAAGATATTTGTGAAAATGGATCTTGGGGTTTTAAAGTCAGTTGGAAGTTCTTGGAAACATTGTGTCCTGGATTCAGCTGTAACAATTATTTCTCTCCTTCTTAGTAGCTGGTGCAGTGCAGTTATTTTTTCAATAATTGCTACTTGAAAAATACTGTTGATTTGTCTTTTTTATATCAGGCCTGTGAGAAACATCAAAACTTTGCTTGTTGATTAAAATCTCATATTGAAAAATGCACTATTAAATGAAACAGAGCTCTTGAATGTATAACAGGCAGTTTTCCAGGCACCTAAGCAAAATATGACAGTAAGGAGGCTTTATGGTGCAACAGTTTTCAGAGGTGTTCGTTTTGCTTGCACACAGCAGTGTCCAACATAGTGTAGGCTGATGCCAACAGGGAGTGGTTTGAAAAGAAATGAATGTTTCATTGCCTGAATTTAAGTGGTACACCCATTAAATCATAGAAGCACGTTGCCTTGTTAAAACTGAGGAACAGTAAGTGGTGGGAATCCACCCATACACCTTCAGTCCCTTCCTTCACCCTGACATGGAAGTTGATGCTATGGTCCTTGCTGATATGTAAAGTACTGAGTGGCATACAGTAATATCTGGCTGTAGAAGTTTAGAGTTTTTGTGTCATTCATATGTATGTTTGGCTTTTAGGCTTCCAAATCCAGAAGACATCGACAAGTAAAATTGGAATCTTCTGAATCAGGATCGAATTATGGGAAGTCTCCAAGCCGAAGTAAAAAACCCAGTAGGAGACCACAGCTAGCAAGGAAAAGAGATTCTTTGGGAATCAGAGGTATTTCTCCATTACATTTGTGAACCTGGAGCAACTATAAAAGTTTATCCATTGCTTTGCTAGCTGAGGTAGCTGGGTTAAATTTTACTGTTGATTAGTAGAGGTAGAAGATTAAAGAAATATTTTGTTATACCAGTATGTAACTGGAATTTGTTTTCCATAGTCTGGTTAGTTTTCTACCTAACAATGTGATTACATGCAGTTTCTTGTTAATCTGTAGTCTCTGTCATACACATATGCTCCTGCTAATTTTTTCTCTGGAAAGGCTTGACCTTGGAGAAGCATGTTCTGTGTGGCAGTATCTAAATTTTTCCTGTTGCCATATAACAGACATATTAGAGGTTAATATATGTCAGTTTCTTCTTCTGACAGATAGCTTCTTTTGAAGCTATATTTTTGATGAAAATCAGCCTATCTGGTAATTTTCATATTATTCTAATAGTTCATACTATTTTAATGAAATCCAAAGTAAATCTTGCCTGTTTCTATTCTGTTTGTGACCTCTTGAAGGAATATTCCTAATACTTCTGAAAAGAAAATTATATTGATGTCTTAATGACAATTATTACTTTGTAAGACTAGTACATCAGTAGTCTTACACTATCACATCAGTCATTCTCCTTCCATGTGATACTTATCTTGTCCTTTTGTTACTGAAATTTTTAGTCCTTCCATATGAACACAAATCTTTTGTCAATAACTCATGTAGTTTCAAAATTCTCTTCCAATTGTTTCCTTAATCCCTGTATTGCAGTTATTACACTATAATAGTTCCAGGCTTATCTAGTTTATAGCTAGACTTAACTCCTCCCTTCTTGACAGAAGGGTGTTTTATACACCCGTGACTTGTTTCTTATTTGATTCTGTTCTGTAATTCTGTTTTTTTGGTTTTGTGTTGTTTTTTTCTCGTATGAGCATTGTAATTTTAGCTAGGAATAAAAACAAGTTTAAGGAGCAGACTTTTTAAAAACAGCTTTTAAAGTGATAGAAGCTGTTCTACCATTCAAGTTTTTACTTATTGTTTATTAAAGTTTAAATGAAATTGAACAGCAAAATAGTTTTGAATGAACTTTATTTTGAACATAAGGATTTCATTTCAAAGTTCCAGACTGTCTTCTGACTTGCTTAGCTTCTCCTAGAAAAAAACTCACTGAGAAAATAAATCCCTCTTGAGACGTGAGCATTACACAATGTTGCCTTTGGTTCATTCTAAAACAGTAGATGAAGTGTTGAAGCGGAATAAGGCATTTTGAATTATCTCTGCACTGAATTGGTGATTAATACACTTTACACTTATAGTGTTAATTCCTTTTTATTGGAGGTTTCTTTAGGGAGCTGTATGATGGTGCTGTGATGCATAGATGTTTCTCTACAGCCTTTGACTAGAAAGTCAAGAGAGGAACAAGTGAGCAGTCTTTTAACTGCTGGACCTGAGATGTAGAAGCAAAAAGAGATGACAGTTCTTCCTAAATATCTGTCTGCAGGTGAAATGCAAGTGGCAAAGGAAACTGTTACTCAGCATATTGGGATGCCTATAATCACAGAAGAAAACTCAGATGAAGAAGGTACAGTGATTGAAATTCTAACAAAACCAGTGACTTGGGTTTTAATAGTTCTCCGCATGCTATATTTTTTTGAAACTAAAGCTGATATTTTGGACCATGTGTTGCTGCCTTGCAAAATCTGTATTAGTTTTAGTCTGTAAATTATAGTATGAAAATTGAAGCTTTGATTTGAGTCTTTGTGCATTCATGTGGTGACAAAATCCCTAGAGTCATGTTTTTCGACATAGATCTCATTATGTGCGCTCAGAGTTAAAAGTGGTCCAGTTAAAAAGAGATTTATTCTTCTGTAATAAAGTCTGTCTTGAAATGTTCCAAGGTATAGGGAAAAGTGGGTTTTTTTGGTCATTCTGTCACTCACAGAAGATACCTGATCTAGTAGCTCTGTGTCATGGTTTAAGCCCAGCTGGTAACTCAGAACCACGCAGCTGCTCTCTCACTCCCCCCCCCAGCTCCTTCCTCCCTCCTGCTCCCGGAGGGATGGGGAGGAGAATCGAAAGAATGTAACTCCCACGGGATAAGAACACTCCAGTAGCTAAGGTATAACACAAAACCACTGCTGCTGCCACCAATCATAATAATGATAAGGGAAATAACAAGGGAAGAAATGCAACTGCTCACCACCCGCCGACCGATACCCAGCCCGACCTGAGCAGCGATCTAACCTTTCTGGGTAACTGCCCCCAGTTTATATAGTGGGCATGACGTGCTGTGGTATGGAATGCCTCTTTGGTTAGTTTGGGTCAGGTGTCCTGTCTCTGCTTCCTCCTGGCTTCCCCTCCTCCCTGGCATAGCGTGAGACTCAGAAAGTCCTTAGTCAGAGTAGACATTACTGAGCAGCAACTAAAAGCATCAGTGTTACCAGCGCTGTTCCCAGGCTGAAAGTCAAAACCACAGCACTGCACCAGCTACTAAGAAGGAGAAAAATGACTGCTATAGCTGAACCCAGGACAGGATGCAGCATGGCATTGGGAGCCAATATTTAATGAGGTAATTAAATACATATGTTAGTCACTGATCCTGAAGTACTATAATCCAGTGCAGTAGCCTAAAATATAATAATATTATACTGCTTTTTAAGGACCTTGAAGAGCAACATTTAGAAAATAAAGATTAAAACATATTCTACATACAAACAAGAACAGACAACATTCAGGAAAGTAGCTCCTGGTTGTATTCTTCAAAATGGAATAATTCTACTTTCCTCGCCTTTGGGCACAGGATATTTCTGCAAGCAGATCACAGGTCATTAAAAAGCATCATGAAGAAACCACAGCCAAGAGTACCAGGTGTGCACAACAGGTGCTACTGGGACTTCAGTGTTATGATGTCAGAATACACTGCTACGCTGGAAAGCTACTCAAGTTTTGAGGATGGTGTGCAATGCAGACTTTCCTGAACACAGCAGAATTGACATGGCTCTGTCATTACTTTAAAAAAAAAAGAAATCAGCTAAGAAATGTTAGGAATGAAAAACAAAACAATAAGTAATTATGCCAGTACATAAATCTGTGCTGTCACTTGAGCATTGTTCGTACTTCAGGTCAAACTGTCTCAAGAAGATGAAGCATTAGTGGAATTAGAAAATGTTCTGGGGTAAGCTGCAAGAGATAAGAATCATAGAAAACCAAATAAGATTTTAAACCTAAAAAAAAAGTCCTCCAGATAAAATCATGAATGACATGTAGATGCAAGTAGGTAATTATCCCTTTTCTTAAAAAAAAATAAGAGGAGTGATTTGAATTACCAAATATCAGTTAGTAAGGAAAATTAGTAGGTTTTTTTCACATGATGCAGTTACTTTGTAGAACTTATTCCTGCATGTTTTGGATAACAAATAGATCAAGAATTTGAATTAAAGAAACAGCCTTTTACTGAAAGTAAATTCTCAGTTACTGCATTCTGGAAACTTTTAGTCCAGGATGGACTTATTTTCACACTCTTATCATGTCTGATATTTTTTCCCTTCAGCTGTTACTACTAATCACTTTCAGCTACTTTGAATGCAACTGGCTCTTCTTGCCATATGCACATTGACTATAATACCTGAGTATTTCAAAATAGATACAAGAGATAGTGCATTTATTTATATTTTACAGTTGATTAAACTGAAAGAAACCAATGCCATAGGTACTTATCCCTATAATCATAGAAAAAAAAGCTAGTGCGTAAGAAGCATAAGTGGGACCTCTGTGGGTCAGAAGCTTGACCTGAAACTGCTTCTAAAAATCATTACAAAAGATATGTTTGCTAATCTTTAAAACTTGTAACAAAACATAAAGATATAAACTAGTATGATAGTGCTATTAAAAAAAATAGAGACAATTCCAATGTGCAGGGTGACATGAACTTTATTTCAAAGTAAGCTTTATCAAAACACATGGTATTCTGGGTTTTTTTTCTCATTTGCATCTTTATGGTACTGATTGACTGAAAAAAATCACTCTGACTGTGATATTTGTATGTTTCTAAACCAAGGATAGCTACATGAACAAGAAAAGGATGCAGAAACTCTTTTTACATAACTATTGTTACTAGGGAGAGTGCTCCACTGGGATCTCTCACTAAGCTTGTTTATCTCACTCTGCCTGGGATTTTCAAAGTGACAGCTCAATAACATAGAGGAAACTGAAAGTGATGCAGGTTTTTCTGTTTGTTTTTCCATCATCTTTAATTCTGTAACTGTGGAATCTCTAAACAGTAGGTCAAATCCTCAGAGGATATTAAGTAGTTTTGAGTTTTTTGAAACATATGGAGCTACAGCAATTTCACAGCCCAAGATTGGTAGCCTGTTATTGCCTATAGAGAACTACAAAATCTCAGTGGACTCAGAACCAGTCAATTACCTGATTTAAGGTATGATCTGATTCCTGCTAAATTCATTCTCAGGTTTATGACTGTCTTGAGGAAAATTAGAATCAGTCTCAAAAAAAATATTCATCGATTTCCTTTTTCCTCATTTTCTTACGTTCATTGTTTCAGATTTTGCTCTTGATTTTTTTTTTCTCTGTCTTTCTCTTTTTAAAGTATTCATTTCTGCCTGTCATCCATTTATACATATGTATATATATACACACAATATGTATGTGTATATATATGTATATACACATACACTATTATGTAACAATAGTTTAATATTATCCAAAACACAGTGTGGGAAAGTGTATAAAACAGTCTACATATTTTAAAGCTGGATATGTTAGCCCTACAATTGTCACTTGTTATTGTGCAACTATATAGTATTATGGCTTATTTCCCGTTTGACCTGTCATCCTAGTCCAGCACAGTTTCTATGGAGGATAACAACCACACAGAACATCCAGCATGTTTCATACTTTGTCTTGTTTGGTGCTTGTCTTTTAATTTCACTGATTTCTCTGAATAGTTAAGTTGTAAGGCGTATTGCAAAATGACAAAGGAGAAGTGTCTGTGGAGAAAGAAAACCATTAATCCGTATGGAAACAGAGAGTACAGTGCCTTGAAAAAAACATGAAGTAACTCAAATCCTCAAAAGCTTTTGAACCAAACAACCTTGTGTGGTGCTGATTATCTTCATTCCAGATAAAAGCAAAATTTCCTAAAGAATTTTCTGCATTTGTCAGAGTATCTCAAGCAGAGGTACTTTATCACAGGTGCAAATGGCTTAAAGTGTGCACCAACTGACCCATTTCTTAAATTTAGTTTCTCTTCCTGACTTTCTTGAGGTCTCTTCAATTAAATGTAGCTTGGCTGCCTACCCTTCATATTGACATTAAATTTCAGTACTAGCATTATATGCTGTAACACCCTTGATAAGACATATAAAAGTATAACTTTTATGGGCTTTCTTATTCCTAAATGAATCATGAGACCTATAAACTTAAAATACTCAGAGATGAGATGAGATACATGATATAAATTTTCGAAAATACTGTAACATGAGGAGCTAATCACTGTATGAAGCTATCCCAGAAACCTTCGGAATCCTTTTTTTTCTTTTTGAAATCGACTGTTTATTTAACAGTTTTTGGTATCTGTACAGAATTTGCACATATCAAAGGGTTTTTAATCCTACAAAATATCTTCCCATTTGATTCAGACCATACAAGGTTAGCTTAACCCCTTAGAGGGAGGTTATAGCTGGACTACAGATGTTTTTCCTAATATCTTTATATTTTCAGTAATAACTCTTTCTTAAAAATAAGTTTTTGCTGTATTCAAGAATTCTATCTGTAGAAAAAAGTCATAGAAAATAGGTAATTTTTCTCTTGTTTCTAGAACAATGGCATAACCCTCAACCCCCTAGCCTCCCTATTTTTTTCCCCCAAAACAAAAGGTTTTGTTTGTGATATTCTCCTGGAGCCAGAATAGCATTAGAATGTCAAACACTGATTTTTTTTTCCAAGGTTCAAAGAATGAATTAAAATAATTTAGTGTGTAAAGGGCCCTCAGCTAATGGAGAGGTCTTGGAGTCAGTGAAGAGTGCTGATGTTCTGACATTAAAATGTATGATGGCCATTCATACCACTACACCTTCATTTTAAAAGATTTTTCAGGTTCTTTTATTGCATTCTACACCAGTATGATATTTCAGGTATTTAACTCTAAAAACTGATAAAAAGGATGATTTCTTGCTGTCAGTATTGGAATACATACACAGCACAGAAGAAATATAGTAAACCTTTAAATAATTGAGACTATGCCAGTTGTAAGTAAAAGCCAACAAGTATATTTAACTGTTAATCTAATGAGCATCTCCTGCATAACTGGGACAGAGGCCAGGAAGGAAAAATAGTCTAAACTATTTAATTACTGAACAACAGATAAATACAAGGTGATCTCTAACAGCTACCAGATACCTCATATAACATGGCATT
This sequence comes from Coracopsis vasa, assembly GCA_026283785.1. NCBI lineage: Eukaryota > Metazoa > Chordata > Aves > Psittaciformes > Psittacidae > Coracopsis > Coracopsis vasa. The sequence goes on from JANHGB010039568.1 coordinate 12,745, forward strand.
TCTCATGCTTCAGTCTCAAACACCTTGTCCCTTACTACTGAAGAAAAAAGGAGATTTTTTACTGCTAATTTTCCGACTCTAAGCCCATAGAAGTTATAACAGTGAAAAGAAAGTATCAGACAAAAGAAGAAAAGAAATCTCTGCTAGGCTTTTAATAACTTTCATAATATTTCAAATGGAAGTAGGAAAAGTCCTAAATCCCAGATTCTGCGACAGATTTGTTACTATCTTCTGTTAAATAAGTTGAGAGCTGCTACTACTGTTTCCTTTCTAGTCCTTAAAGTCTCCTCTGGTTGAATACCTTTAATTTAGGAAGTAGCAAATCTCATTCAGATTGTTAATTCCTTATTAAATAATTATATGCTTTGGTGTTTGATAACATTTACCTCACTTTGAGAGATCACAGAGCCTTTGGGCACAGACACAGACTGTCATGTTCCTGTTTCACTCTCTCATTTCACTAACACAGAAGTTGCAGGAGCCATGAGTAAGAGCTACTATGTGATATGTGGAAAATTTCAGGGATGAAGACATCAAAAGAGTCAAAGGAGAGGAGATTATTTATGCGGTCTTTCCAAACTAGAGATGGAAAGAAAACTTAATGCACCAGGGTAAAGCAAAAGAAAAAGTGGTCAGAATTAGAAGCCCATGGCTGCAATTGTTAAATTGATTAATTTTGCATTTGCATTGTTTTTTTCCCCTCTGTATCATTCATTGATTAATTGTAATTTTTGCTGTGTGTGTAGTAAAAGAAACAGTTACAGCATAGTGGTCTTTCAACCAACTCCCATTAACTCATTTTAACAATATTTTATAAATCCAGTAGTTTAAGATCTCCTTTGTAAGAAGAATATGACTGTTACGCTATTGGTGTTACAGAGAAGAGGTTCAGAGAAGCCCTGTGGAGAAGGACTTGGGGGTGTTGGTCTATGAGAAAATGAACATGAGCCAGCAGTGTGTGCTCGCAGCCAAGAAAGCCAACTGTATCCTGGGCTGCATCAAAAGGAGAGTGACCAGCAGGTTGAAGGACGTGATCCTGCCCGTCTACTCTCTTGTGAGACCTCACTTAGAGTATTGTGTGCAGTTCTGGTGTCCTCAACATAAAAAGGACGTGCAACTGTTAGAACGAATCCAGAGGAAGGCCACGAGGATGATGAGGGGACTGAAGCACCTGTGTGATGTCAGAACATCAGCACCTTGAAATAACAAGGGAAGAGAATACAACTGCTCACCACCCACCGACCGATACCCAGCCCGACCTGAGCAGTGACCTAGCCCTTCCGGGTAACTGCCCCCAGTTTATATACTGGACATGACGTGCTGTGGTATGGAATACTTCTTTGGCTAGTTTGGGTCAGGTGTCCTGTCTCTGCTTCCTCCTGGCTTCCCCTCCTCCCTGGCAGAGCATGAGACTGAGAAAGTCCTTGTTCAGAGTAAACATTACTGAGCAGCAACTAAAAACCTTGGTGTTATCAGCGTTGTTCCCAGGCTGAAAGTCAGAAACACAGCACTGCACCAGCTACTAAGAAGGAGAAAAATGACTGTTACTGCTGAATCCAGGGCACATGGTTTAGTGTGAGGTGTCCCTGCCCATGGCAGGGGGGTTGGAACTAAATGATTTTAAGGTCCTTTCCAACCCTAACTATTCTAAGATTCTATGAAATCAATAGCGTTTTTGCAGATTCTCCAGCAATTCTTAATGCTTCAGGAATATTTGTGATTCTTATTTTGTACATTGGAGAGAATAAGGAAATGTTTTCTTGCTGACTGGAATGACGAAATAAATTTAAGCGAATAAGGATTAAGTATGTCTCATTATAATGTTAATTTCAAAGTCAGATTAATTATAATACTTTAGATTTTTTGAGTTATGTTTGTTTAGAAACAGCCTCTTCGTTACCAGCCTGTCACCAAAGTGAATTTTCTTTGAAGATATGTCTGAAAGATTTTTTTTCCCCTATTTCTAGCAGGCAGATTTGCAGGGTGGAGGAGAAGAAAGAGTATATATAGCAGTGACTGCAACAACAAGAAATTCTTATCAATGGAGAAAGCATAATTTTGAAGAAGGTGTACAGCTTCTTTTTGGACAACATATATTCAAAATAATTTTGGGGAAAAACAGCATACTTTTTTTTTTTTTTAATAAACTAAATAAGCCTGTGGGCTCTTGGTTTGTTTGTTTGTTTGTTTGTTTTTCTTGAGCAGGCAGCCAGTATCCTGGGGCTTACAGGTTGTCTCCATTGCTAAGAAAAATTACTGATAGAACGTATTTATTTTGGGTTCAGTCCTGTTGGTTTTCATGAAGAAGTCAAAGTGGCTTTATCACAACAGAGGAAAAAAATTGCATTTTCTCATTTTTCTAACCAGTCCTTTCAGTTAGTACAAGCACTAGTCCACAATTGTTTTGGCTCCCCTAAATCTTTCATTTCTCCTGTTACCTTTTGCTTGTTTTCATATACAAACACACACCATTGCATGGGTAGAATACAAGTGATACAGCTCCCACATATTTTATACAGCTCCAGGAAACTTATTCTGAATTTGTTCTCAGATGTTTTATTGAACTCTTGTTTGGGAGAGTGACTTTAATTTTTTCAGCCACTTTCCACCTCTATGTTGTTTTAAATGTTTCCTCTGTTTACCCAGACTGACAAGCGGATCCACTGATATTGGTGAGATAACACATTGCCTATTTAACAAAGGCAAGAGGACAGGCAGCTTTCAGCCTTCTCCAGATTCTACTACTATAAAAAGTAACACGTAGGCAGTGGGGCTATGCTCATTAGTACTGCTCAAGGAGGTACAGTATGTGCGCTTGTCAGGACAGAAAGACAGAGCCTTGGGCTCCTTCCTTATCATTGACGTTTGGAGTGGGTGTCTTGCGGTTGTATACATGGAACGATCCTTCTTCAGTGAAATATGGTACAAACATAATTGAAATGTGTGAAGAAGAGAAGGAGAAAGGGAATAATTACTGTCTTCTAACATTTGTTCATGAGCAAAGCAAAACTGCCTTACAGCTTTTTGCGTCTAAGAAGTCAGGAAGGATCTTTTGCCTTACTGTAGACACAGTTATTTGCATAAAAAATTAATGTGATTTTTCCACAGCTGAAAAGCACAACTAATGCTGATAAACAACGTTAAAATTACATTTGCTGGTGTAGATATATATCTTTTTGAAAAGCAGTATTTTAAGTCAATAAAGTATCCTAAATGTCCACAGTCTGAAGTTATTCTGCAGATGAGTGGACAACTCAAAGCTTGTATGTTAAAACAGAGGTACGGATATAAATTCTGAGTGTCCAGAACTCAGGGCCATTGCTTTCTGGAGTCTGAGGTGGTGTATCTATTCTGTTTTTTATTGACTGTCCAGGTTAATGTTTGGGCACTGGAGAGACTTCACGGGTGGCCTCTGTGAGATGGGATCAGGATATCAGATGGATACAGCCAGTTTCAATCATACATGCAACAGGCATACCACAGGACAAAACTAAGCCAATAAGCAAAAAACCATCATTGATTTGTCATAGAATGGTTTGGGTTGGAAGGGACCTTAAAGATCATGTAGTTGCAATCCCTCCTGCCGTGGTCCGACACACTCCATTAGACCAGGTTGCTCAAAGCCCCATCCAACCTGGCTTTGAACACTGCCAGGGTTGGGGCAGTCACAACTTCTCCGGGCAACCTGTGCCAGAGTCTCACCACCCTCAGTAAAGAATTTCTTCCTAATATCTAACCAAAATCTACCCTCTTTCAGTTGAAAACAATTCTGCTTGAACTATCCCTACGTGTCCCTGTGAAAAGTCCCTCTCCAGATTACTTGTAGGGCTCTTTAGGCACTGGAAACTGCCCTAAGGTCTCATCTGAGCCTTCTCTTCTCCAGCCTCAAAAAGCCCAGCTCTCTCAGCCTGTCTTCACAGGAGAGGTGCTCCAGCCCTTGAATCATCCCTGTGACACTCCTCTATACTCACTCAAGAAGGTCCATGTCCCTCTTCTGTTGGAGGCCCCAGAGCTGGATGCAGTACTGCAGGTGTGATCTCACGAGAGTGGAGTAGAGGGGGAGAATCGCTCAGGTCATTTAAGGAAAAACACTGTGCAGAATTGTGAGAGAGAAGAATGAGGGGGAAAATATATGGGAAACAGCCCTGCAGACACCAAGGTCAGAGTAGAAGGAGTTGTAGAGGTGTTCCAGCTGCTAGAAATTCTCCTGCAACTTATGGAGGAGATCATGGTGGAGCAGTTATCTCCCTGAGATCACAAAGAGAACTACGCCACAGGAGGCAGATATTTCCTGAGAGAAACTGCAGCTCATGGAGAGCACAAGCTGGAGCAGATTCTCCTGACAAGAACTGCAGCTGGTGGAAAGCCCACTCTGGATCAAGTTTGTCTTGAATGACTTGAGCCTATGGAGGGGCCTTGGGCAGGAGCAGTTCTTTAAGGGTGGCAGCCCATGGGACAGACTCATGCTGGAGCAGGGGAAAATTGTGAGCTGAAAGAAGCAGCAGAGCGGGACTGTCATGGATTGACTCACCCACTACTCCTCATCCCCATCGCACTTTGCACTGCTTAGGATGTGGGAAGGTGGAGGAATCAAGAAAGAACGAGTGAAGTTTAGACTTGGCAAAAGGGTGGAGTGACAGGAAGGTGTTTTAGGTTTTTTACTGTATTTTTCAATGTCCAAATATATTTTAATTGGCAATGGATTATTTTTTCCCAAGTCAAGTCCATTTTGCCCATGATAGTAATTGGTAAGTGATCTCCCTGTCTTTATCTTGACACACAAGCTTTTTCATCTTATTTTCTATGTCTGTCCTGTTGAGACAGGGGTGAGTGAAAAGCTGGATGGGAATCTGCCAGCCAGAAAAGGTTGATGCACCTTGCTGAAAGCTAGATATCTAAGCCCTTTCTAGTCACTTTAGGCTTCATTTTGTAATCAGTGGATAGAAATAGGCACGTTTAGAGGGCAATGCATCTGACCTGTCTAAGGACGAGCTGAGGTGATCATTATCTTGATTAGAAAAAGACACAGGAGTGACTAGCTCAGGCTTAGATGTCAAGATTTTAGACATCTAGATTTCTATCTGTGTTTCATTCTTTTAAGTTCTGGATACCAACTTTGATGAGCTGTCAGAGAATATAAAGTCTTTAGACTTTAGACTTTACTAGCTCTGTTTCCTGTAGTAATCATTAGCAAGAGTTACTTTTCTTCCTTTTGCAATTAATTTTCATACAATTTTTTTTTCCCTCCTTGCTTTTATGTCAGAAAAAACAAGGATCAAAATGGCAGTTAAGGAGGTTTGGAAAAGCATTTATAAAATGTTAAGGATTACGGTGTGCTATATATCTCTTTTCTCTATATGGGCATTACTACACTCTCTTTATTGATCCCAGTAACACCATCCTTTTCATCAGTGTTCAAAGGAAAAAAGCATTTTTGACCCCTTCAGCAGAAAAGTGGATTGTTTTATTCTTTTGGCTGTTTATCAATGCTGTTATCATACAATAATTGACTGGTGACAAGAATTTAATTTCTCAGTGGTGTCTAATGCAATCTGTAAATTATATTACCGAGTCTTATTCATTGCATCTGACATACTTTGCATCTTGACTGTCTGGCCATACAGGCTCTCTTTTGAGATTTAGATTGCCAGAAATGTAACAGAGAACAAGAATGGCTTCCTGCCAATCAAATTACAGAACACTGAAAAGGTCAGGGTTACATAGTATATTACTGTCTTTCAGAGATTGTACTGGGTATTAAAATTCTCTGATGTTTCATTTCACTGACAAAGATTATAATGAGAAAAGGAAACAGCACAGGATGGATCAGGCTTTGTGACCACAATTTTTATAAGGATGAGAAATGGAGAAAAAAACCCAAACCAAACACACAATCCAAACCCCAGCCCAAACCCCAACCGCCTGTCATTATATTTAGACTCCTAATATATAGGGTTCTTCAGTTAGGAAAATCCAAAGAAAAATTCCTTAGATAAGAACTGTCCAGGTAGCTCTGGGTTAAAGACAGAATATAGTAATTCTGTCTCAGGAGTCGAATGGGAAATGAATTGTGAGAGAAAATGAACAAATTTAAATGGTAGCTAAATTGCACCAGGCATTTTCCTGCTGTAATTTACTGTGTGCTCCGCAAAATTCAAAGTAGATGTTCTAGCTATCACTTCGGGGTAGAATGAAATCAAAGCTCAAAACACCTTCCACACTGGATGAATTCTTGGATGAATCACAAAGTAGCATCTATCAGCAAACTCAGCATTCTTGGACTCTGGAATCCTTGGTGAAAAAAGTCTTTAAGTTCATTACTATTTTACCATTTGGGGCTTGGTCCAAATGTCCTGTAGCTTGTGTCTCAATTGTCATACACAAACAGTACCACAACTTGACATTCTAACTCCAGAGCGTTTTTATTACTTCTTTCCCTTACTGAAAATGGCTACATAAAGGAATGGCTAAATCGCTTTTAATTTCTTCTGCGTCATATGTTTACGTCTATGGGACAGCGTGTGTCCCCCATTGCTTTTATCATATGTTTCCTCACAGCCATCTTTTTCTATAGTAAAAAAAATTATCTACTTAGCTGGAGAAGATAGTCTAGGGTTAAGATATGACCATAATAGTAAAAAAAAAACAAACAAAACCCACAAAGGTAAAGAGCAGAAACATAGAAATTTAGGATGACTCTTTACCAGAAAGGCCAAAAAGAAATTATGAACCTGAGGAGTAAAATATCACAACTTGCTTTCCTTGCAGAAAATGTTTGTAAAAGGAAGTGGCAGTTGCACTGAGGTTTTTAATGAAATTTATTTTTTTGCTTACTTTCATTGTTGTATTGTAAATCCTGCAGAAATACAATTCTACAATATCATCCTTCATCTGGTGGTTCACTGTGTTTTGAATAAATATTACTGGTATCTTCATGTTAGCAAAAATGTAGCAATTATAGGAACCAACATAAGATTGTCCCTAGATCCACTGAAGTGTAGTGAGAGCCGTAATAAAGTAAAGGCAAACACACATACTTCTAAAGATTTGCAGCAGAGATTAGGAGACCTATGTCCAATTTCTATTTTTTTCTTTTTCTTGACTTTGCATGCATTTGTGTGGAATTCAGTTTCCAAAACTGGAGTGGTTTTGCTAGCTTTTACTGTTACTGAGGTGGCACATGTATTTATGTAGTGATGGCAGTCATGGATTTGCCTGTATTTAGAGCAGTTTATAGCTACCATGAAACTCTGTCCTGCTTCCTGTAGTATGTGTGTTAATGGTAGAGTGTGGGCTTTCTTTACTGGCTCTAACAATTTGATAGGAAATACCACATTTTAAAGTATTAATAAAAATGATATTTCTCCCTCCTGATACCTGACACCACCCCCCCACATCCCCCCCATTTGTGCCCTTCAAACCATTGGCACCATTGAACTAGAATTGATATTTTCAGAATTATATTGAAAGAAATAAACATTTAGTTGTCTTTTTTTTTTTTTTTTTTTCAATTTTGAAAATAACATAGCATTTGACCTAACTTTTCTTTTGGAACCAATTTCATTAAATTAATACAAAGTTTTGTGCAATAGATTTGAGAATTCAGACCAGATCCTTTAAGTTCACTATTTCAATAAATAATGTTATTACATTTTAAACTAACCTGACAAGTTCTAACAAGTTCCAAATTTTATAATCTGTTTTCACTACACTGAGAGTCTCACTATGCTAATAATCATTGCCATTAAACCTGACATTACTCCCATCTCCGATTTAAAGTAATTTTAAAATTAATTTTATTCCATGGCATAAACTTTCCAATGTTTATTGAAAATATATTGAAATTAATGGCAATATATAAGCAAAGCATTTGCCACAAAGAATAGTGTCTACTGCAAAATAATATTTCCTAAACTCGTCTGTTTCATTAATTTCCTCACTTTCTGTTTTAAAAAGAAAATTTTGCAACATACCCAAATTACAGACGTAGCCATACATTTGGTTTTCAGAACAGCTTGAGAAGGGAAAGTATCATGTTGATTAAATATTAAAAACAGTGGTCCGTATTAGACAATATTCTCTGCAGAGAGGTTTCAGTAATAAAAAGGAAATATAAAGCAAACTAAATATTCTTTTTTCTGACTCCTCTATACTATGATCCAAGCTTATGTCACTATGTTCATAAACTATGACTTCTAAGTTTGTAGGGAATGAGTTGTATACAACTGTCATTGTTTAACCCCAGGCAGAAACCAAAACACACACAGCTGCTCACTCACCTTCTCCTGGTGGGATGGGAGAGAAAATTGGAATGGTAAAAGTGAGAAAATCTGTGAGTTGAGGCAAAGCCATATTAACACGTAAAGCAAAAATCCCAGACACAAGTAAAGCAAAACAAGGAATTCATTCAACACTTCCCATGGGCAGACAGGTACATGTTTAGTCATCTCCAGGAAAGCAGGGCTACATTATGTCTTCATCAAGAAGACTTTGGCCTCTTCAGGAACCTGCTTAGTAAGGTTTTATGGGATGCAGCCCTAGAGGGCAGGGGGGCCAAAAATTGTTGGTTGGTATTGAAGGATCACCTGCTACAAGCTCAGGAGTGTTGCACCCCAACTAGAAGGAAGTGCAGCAGGAGGGCCAGAAGACCTCCTTGGATGGATAAGGAGCTGCTGAGGAAAATTCGAAGGAAAAAAGAGGCTTATAAA
>JANHGB010039570.1:16960-32443 GCA_026283785.1 Coracopsis vasa
CCAGGGCTGCTCGGGATGGGGTGGGATTTCAGGGGTGGGAATTGGAGCCACTGCAGCAGGAGCCAGCGGGCAACGGGAACCGGGGGCTGCTCCCGCGGGGGTCCCGCACCCACCTACCTCCTTCTTGACGGTGCGCAGCAGCCGCTGCCGGGTCTCGGCCTCTGTGGGGACAAGGGGAGAGCCCGTTAGTCTGGCCCGGGCCGAGCCTGGCCTGGCCCCGCCGCCCCCGGCCCGGCACTCACACCAGCTGCCCCCGGTGCGGCCCAGCAGCTCCTTCTTCTCCGAGTTCCAGATGAATTTCTTCCAGTTGCCGTCGCCGTCCTTGGCCTTCCCGCGGGCCATGGCGAGCGGGCGGGCGGGCGAGCGGCGGGGAGCTGGCGGCGGCAACGGCGGGGCGGCGGCGAGAGGCCGGGGCGGCTCCGCACTGAGGCGGGCTCCGCCGAGGGCCAGTACTAATAGCGGGGGCCCGGCCCGCTACCTCCCGCCCTCCCCTCCCTCCGCTGTCAGTGCTTGGGGAAACTCCTGTCTCTTCGGCTACTCCCCTCAGCCCTCCCACCTGCTGCAGCCCGGATGGGGGCTTCAGGGGACTGGGGGAGTCTGAGCCCCCCGGCTCCCTCGAGACAAACCGCTGCCCCTCAGCCAGAAGAGGTGCCAGTGTGAAGTGAGAGACTGCCACTTGGACACAGATGAGCAATCGTATAATGCATATGTGAACAAATACAGGTAATTATGAGGAAAAAAAACCCAGTTACCTCCTCCTCAGAGTTATGATAACTCAACACTACCCAAAACTAAACAGGCTCATTTACAGATAGACAGACTTTCCCTGAGGTGCAGCTGAAATATTCCAAAAACTGTGCACAAGATGCAGATGAAGCATTCCTCCCTGGAATAGATCTCACTAAGTGAAGTTTTTTGGAACCAGAATGGCCGTCTCTCTTGTAGCGTGAAGAAAATGAACTGAGACAGCAGCCCGGCAGCCAGATTCCCTTAAGATGATTTTTAGGACACAAGTGAGCTTGCTGTGTGCTACTGCTGGAAGCATCTCTTTTGGAGAGACTGAATATGGTATAACATATTTTTTATACGAGTTTTTTCCTGAGTTAAAAATGCTGGGTTTTTAATGATCTGCTCTATTACCATTTGAGCAGATGGATAACCATAGCTGTATTGGGCGCAGCTGGGACCCTGTGTTTACACTTCTGCATGTGGGGCATGCTTCTGCATCAAGGCATCAAAGTAGTAAATCAGAACTCTGGTTAAAGACTCAAACTGTCTCACATAGAGCATTAAGTTGCCTTTATTACTGTAATGCTTTTTCATAGAACTTACAATTCAGGGGTTTTGAGGCTTTCCTATGTGAGGGAAATAATTAGTAGAATAGAGGCATAAGAACAATCTTTATTACACTGTTTTCTGTGCCACCTCACTCATTTAACTGCCCTTACTTTGTTAGAGATTATAATTTTCTTTCCTGAGATATTGTCAATAAATAATACTTTGTATCTTCACATCCTCTGGCATGCTGCTTGCTTTCTTTCCACTGCAGTAACAGATGCAAATGTAGTTCCTCTCTTTTTTAACTTTCCTTCCTGGAAACACTGTGCTGTTTCTGTGTTGTCCCTTTTGTAGCTCCCTTTATTCCTTCTTGTTGCTTGTTAGCAAATTCTTTGTTACAATTTCTGAAGTGCTTCAGGAAAAATGGGTCGTGTTTTGAGTGAAAATGTAGGATGAAGACAACCATATGGACTCAAGCCAAGAGCTCACCTCACCCAGTACCCTTGGACAGAGCTTTTTCTTTGCGAGGACCAGAAGAACAAGGCAAGAATAGCTCATGCTTCCCAGGGATACTCTCCCAGCTTCCTGCCACTTACAGCTCTTTGCTTTCTTGAGGTGGTAGGGGTATTTTCTGGGTGGTTTGTAACCTTCAGTAGATTTCTCTTCTGCAGAGTAGTCCAGTTGCCCCTTGAGCCTGTGTCAGGTGCAGGCAAGGCTCTGAACACTACTCCATCTTTTTTTTAATCCTGACTGTACTCCTACCCTAATGGTTGTTTTTCTGTCATACACTATGCTTGGTTCCAGGGGAAAGTATGGAACCATCTCTCTCTTTGACATTATTTAGCTTTTCCCATCTCTTTCTTTGACATTATTTAGCTTTCTGTCTTCATCCTCAGAATCTGTGTAGCAGTTTCCCCCAGGACTTGTACTACAGAAAAAGAAAAGAATTGTTTTCTGATACCACTCATCCTAGAAGATGGTGAAGTTTTGGTAAAATCAATTTCAGTCAGTTCGGCATCCAAGAGAAAGTGCAACTATGCAGTTTGGGATTTTTTTTTGCCTTCAGTCTTAACTGACACTGTCAATAACTTAAGCAGCAAATTAAGTTTCTTTTATCCAATTTAGGAGCCAAACCTCTCATCTTCATCTGAGTTATATCCCATATAGAAAGGTTAACTTTAGATTAATTTGGCACCTCTCCCAGCTTTACAATGCACTGCTTGTCTTGACATCACACAGCTGCTTATGAGAGGGTAATGGCATTTTTCGTATATTTTAGGGGGAAAGTGTTTATAAACTTTTGCAAAGGGAGCAGGTTAACTTTTTCCTTATTGGGATACATGCCATGTTTTTCTCCAGTGTTTTCTGTTTAGCTGGAAGAAACTGCGATCTAGTCTGTTCTCATTTATCCCTGCTGCGATGACAGCTCTGATGTTACTTTTAAAATGAAATTCAAAGTATGATTCTCCTTAGCTGACACTGGAGGGGTTTGATCAGTGTCAATGGTCTGCTGATGCTACCAGTTCACTTTGTGCACTACATTTCTCACAGTGGCTCTCCAAAGGTAGGACAAGTGGCTGAGGATGTCATGGGAGCAGAGGAAGCAGAGGCCTTGAAGGGCAAGCAGCAAGGTCAAGCAGGGATGGCTGGTGAGATAAGCTTTGGTTCAGGATGCGAGACAGGGTGGGGAGGGAGGAGACAGGGGCTGCAAGGGGCCAGTTCTCCAGCTCATAACAATAGTGTACTCGCATGCTGCAGCTGTCCCTGTTTGAGGAAAGAAGTTAAACCCACCCTGCACAGACGTTTCATGCTCACGTTTTTGATGCCTTGGGTTTTGTGGAAGTTCAGAGGCTTAAATTAGAGGTAAGAGCTTAAAAAGAGGTAAAAGCTTGTAAATCTGGCTCTCTGCCACTTGTGCTGTAAAAGCCTGCAAACCTCTGGTGTCTCAGTGCTGAGCTGCAAGGCTCTGACCCACCTATGACTTCCTATGTGCTTCCTTTTCCCTCTTATGTTCTCCTTTTCCTGCTGTCTCAGTCAGCATCGCTGTCAGTGATACAGTTGTTTCCTTCCTTCTAAGTGCAACAAAGAGGTTGTGAGTAACTAAGACCTGAGGGTCAGTTTGACAAGGACAGAGAACCTCTATCACAAAGCAGGGACAATTCCATGGCAGTTTCCTAAAATACTGCAGAGATTATGTTGCTATAATTTGCTGTTGATCAAATGTAAGTCTGAATTTACAAAACATTTCAACTTGGGAAATAAAAGGTCAAATGCTGAACATGGCCAGGTCAGGGCTAGGGGGATATTCCTAAGTATGTGCAAACACAGACATTTTATGCTTTCATAGTGTTTAGAATATTTATTTGTCTTAAGCCCTGATTTTATGAGGCCTTTAAAAGCTGAAAGCGCATCCTTTACCAGCCAGACTTCAAGCTAGGCCCTGCTCATTTGCTTCAGACTCTTTGGTGACTGTGAAAAAGAAGCTCTACAGCATGTAACAGCTGAACAAAAGAAACTGGGGCAAAAGATCTAACTTGAAGTGACATACATATTCTAGTTAAGTTAGTATGTGGTGTGTGTAGGTTTTGTCCTTCTAGAATATCTTTTTACCTCTTATCCCAGTTAACTTGGTCCAGATTCAAAGGAGGGCAGTGGTCTAAGTTACCCATCAATAAGCCTCTCTCACTCTTCCTTTTTCTATTCTTCTTTAGCTAACTGCATGATGGCAAATTTCCTAGCATTAACATTGTATGGCAGTTTGCATCATGCTTATGTCACATTTGACTCAGACCCTTTGGAAATGGAAAAGAGGGTTGTTTCAGGTAGCTGGTCTAAAAAGCATTCTGAGGTTTTAATTTTCCTACTATCCTTTTTCATACATCAAATGCTTGTTTAGAGGCTGTTTATTCCTAATTTGTTTCATATTTGAAGACTGTTTCTACATCGTTTGCATACAACAGACCCCACTGGCTTGTAATCACTGACAGATGACTGTAACATATATCAATACAATGAATTTGGACAAACTTCAGTTTATTTTGTTTTGCAACTTTTCCAATTCTAGCTTCAGCATCATGCTGTAGTTAAAAGTAAGCTCTCTTACTTGATTTTAAGTGAATTGTTTATGGCTTCCTCCTATGCCCCAATATTTATGGTTTTATTTTATTCCCAATAATTAATCACAAGAGCTTATTTTCTGTCTAATTAGTATCCAGATTTTTTGCTGGATAAATCAAGCTTTGAATAAGTGATCATCTCATGTATTGCTGGGCTAACTTTGCCTATGGTTAAGCATAGGCATAAAAATACGTATGTTGTTTTAGTGTGGCTCATTTTTTCAGGGAAACTTGGTTTTGAAGGCTTCTGGCTATTTTTAAATCTTTCTGGTTATGAATGATTTATTTTTTTTTATAAAGATAGACATGTATGTTTGGTGTCAGCAGTAGCAGATGCCATTCTTGCACACCCAGGTATCAGAATTTTCCCAATGGGTTTTGTATATGTGACTCAACATAGATTGTTTCCTGCAGGTGCTCACGCTCAAAATATATGATGTGCTGTGTTTCGACAAATGGGCAGGCTATGCTAAAGCCAAAATGAAGTCTCTTATGGTCTGAGTGAGTGTACAGTAGACAAATTATATAAAAACCTGTGTGTCGTGTGTCTATTGGCCTCTGGGGAAGTTTGCTGTGTAGCTGTAACAGTTCCATAGGGAACTGACATTAAAATGAACAAGAAGGGAGAAAGCAGTTGAAGCCAGTAAATACTCACTATGACATGAACTACCTTTAGGGCCTTTGACTTGGTCAAAAACTTACAGGATTGTTTTTGACCAGAATTGTTAGAGCCAGGAAATGAAGGAAAGTGAAAGGATGTGAAAGCCATCATTAAGTGCAACTTAGTTGGGTCAATACAGGAATAACACTTGGCATATAAGGGACTGCAATACCTATGTAAGTCCAGAAGGCCTAGTAACCCCTTCCAGCCAAAACCCTGCAAAATGATTAATGCTACCTGTTTCCATTATTTTGTATGTTTTTATATTGCTTTTCTAATGCATACTGACATCCTGTAAAATTGAAACAGTCATGAGTAAGCTTCTGAGCTCTCTTTTAACCGCCCCTGTGCTGTTAGCAGACTTTTCCCGTGAACTATCTGTTAGGACTTTTGGTCTTGCTGCTTGGAGGCTCCTCTGGTTCAAAAGAAATGTTTGATGATCACCCTTAATCTCCCGTTGCACTGTCTTTGCTAAGGTGTTTGAAGCTTTATGGGATTCGATCTACCATAGCTTTAGTGTGTCAAATCAATATCTTTTACAGCATCAACTATTTATGCACAGAAAAAACCTTTGTGAACCCAGTGAAACAGAGAAGCACAGAAATTCTCAAGCATGTAAGCATTTACAGGGTCCTCTTTTATTGTACTTCTCCAAAAATCAACAGTGGTTGCAGTATAGATGTGCTAGCATCAATTTTAGTAGCACAAAGGACATGCAGCGTGAATCTTCTCTCTTTACTGGTGATATTGCGTGCCCCTGCGGAAGTCAGCATAAATGGCGTTGTCACTGTGCTGCATCTTCAGCTGTTTCAAGCCATTCATGCAATACACACCACTGGTTCTTCGGGGTTTTCTTGAGGCTGTTACTTCATAATAGGACCACATTTAAAGTCACCCACCTTGGGGAATAGTCACAAAGCTCAGGTTTACCATGTTCACAGCCATTTTTAGTTTCTTAACCTTTATCAAGGATACAAGATGGGTGCCGCATTTCTGGAGTTTGGCAGAAAAGTAAGCTGCTCAGCGCGTCAGTATGACATGTTTGGAGGGTATTTCTTGGGATGGACTTTGCTTGGAAGTTGCTGGGCTGGAGAAATGAGATGGGCTTACAGCAGATGGCTAAATTTAAGAACTAAATAATGGAATCAGAAATGATATTTTGCTAGAAAATAGGAATATATACAAAATTACCTAAATCCAAGAAAAGTGAAAGGCCATATTTTATAACCAGTGGGAATAAATCATTACAGATTGTTATCACTGTTATTCTAACATTTAAAGGAGACACAGAACATTTTGGTAACCTATTTGGATAATTTTCTCTTGATTATGGAACAGGTATGGAACAAAGAAATCTTAGTTTATAGACTGGCCCCAACAAACAAATCCCTTACATGCCCAGTGAGATATAGTCACACAGAGCCAAGAATAAACACAAGCAATAAAAACTACCTATTGATAAACTGAAATCACAGATCTGCCTTGTAAAACTGTAACAAATAAATCTTGGACACATGTCCAGGCCTGTTTAAAAATTAACAGAAATTAAAGGAGCCATTAAAGTTGAAATGCTGATAGGTTTACATGCCTATTTGAGTGTTTTATACCACTGGTGGCTGTCACAGAGGCTGTCACAGCTGTAAGATCAGGCAGAGCTGTGATGTTTGGTTAGAGTCTCTCATTCCTTCATACTGCTCTTTCAGCTGTACTACTTCTCCAGGGATGTTTGGGCAGTGTTTCAGATCTCCAAATGATGGGGTCTAAAATAAAGCCCCTAAAGCACTATTTGGATTAAATTAAATCTCCCGGCAGATCCAGATGGATGCTACGTCACGACCCCTCGCCCCACACACTAACTATTTTAATTTGTTTGAGCCTAACGTTTACTTATAGCTGATAGCAATAAAAATCCCCTTGAAATACTGGCGCTTTTTGACGCTGGTTTTATAAAGATTCAATGTATGTCACTGCTAAATGACTATTGCAACAGAACAATAATTTTTGAAGTGTTTAATTGCACAATGTTTAAACAAGGCATTAAATATTTGCACAATAATTAGAGAATGACGGCTCAGTGTTTTAAATAAGGTAAGGACAAACGAGTGAATTCTTACGGTAAATTCCATGACACTGTATCACAAACCGTCTTTCTTGCAAGGTGACGTGTTTGAAAGGATCCAGCAGAAGTAACAACTGAGAGGAAACACATTTTCCGTGTTTTGCTCACTATATCCTCCCATTTGTCCTCTCCTTTATGAATGCTGTTCTCTCAGCCCTTTGCAGTGGTTGTTTCCAGGGTCTGCTCTCCCTAGGAGCCGTGGATGCTGAGCTCTAAGGTCCCTGGCTTGTATAACTGAAAGCCAAAATGGGAGAAACACTGGTAGAAGTACAGCTGGGGACAATCCTGCTCTGTCACTCCTGAACAAAACCTTCTGGGCAGACAGACCTACAAAGTGATCCTAAGTTTTTGTTTTGGGTTGTTTTTTTTCATAATTTCTGATGTCTCTCAGACAAAAGATGAAACACAGACAAAAACATATTTGCCATTGGAGGGTTCCCTCGATTATCTAGGGATGTTATTTAGGCTGGAAATAGGTATTGTTAATTCTCTAGTAAGATGTTTTGTTGCAGAGAGGCATTTTGGAGATTAATTTTTGTGTGGCATTTTCTCTTCAAATACTGAATTTTGTACTTACTTTCCTTGACGATTTGCTCCAAATTAAATACTGTCATCTGTATTTATGTTAGTAGATATATTACCCAATTTCCAGTTCACACCTATAAAATGCTGTGATGACAATTTGCAGGATGCTAATTTTACTGTTCTGCAGGGTTTACTGTACCCCCAGGCAATACAGTCCTGAAGCAGATTGACCACCCTGATAGCAATAAAGGCAGGTTACTCTTCAGTAGCTTCTAAAACCATGTCACAGAACCAATCAAAATCCATATTATGGTGGGTTTTTTTGATTGTGAAGTTCATATTTGGCTATTGTAGATACTACTTATGTGTCTTAAAAATAAACTGGAACTAGATTTTTACTCTGAGCATTAGAAGAATACAAAATAAAGTCACCAGAGCAACTGACTCCCACTCTTTAAGTAATTCACATATCTAGATATTATCTCCTTTACATCCTAATGAATGGTTTGATTTCTCAGCATGTCTCTCATTGGTCAATGGCAGTTTTCTTATCATTGCTCTATCTCATGATAATCTCTTTTTCTTGGTTCTGATTAGGAATAATTCCTCCTTTGTCCTTTTCTGCATCACTGTATGTTCCCAGAACTTCAGAGAAAATGATCTTTTCTTTCTCGATTAGTCATACCGTTTTAACAAATACCTACTTGTTTCCTCATGTAAACGTATAAGAACTATTGTTTTTATTTCTTCACAGTGCGTAGTTGGGCTTAATCAGCAGTGTGATTGTGGAGTCGAAATGCAAATCTCTCTGTGAGGTTTAAGGATTAAGGAAAATATGGAGAAACAGCATTGCTTACAAAGCACAGACTTCAGTGTGGCCAATGTGGTACTTCTCATGACCATTATAGTCACTGAAACACTGTATATACTGGAAAAAAAAATCCGTGTGACAACCGAAAGCTATGAGCTTGGCGGCAGCTTTGATCCTGTAATAAGACTGACTAAAAGACTTTCAGCCGTTTAAAGCTCAAGGAAAAAAGAGTTTGTAAAGAACAGTAGAGGAGCCCTAAACAGTAATTTTCAGCGACATTAATTCCAGTTGGAGAGACTACAAAGAGAAAGTTCTTCAACTTTCATTGCTGTTAAATTTAAGTGAGTTTGTGTAATCTGGCAAAGCTCCACTGCCATGAGCTGAATGCTGCACAACTGCATCATGCTACAGCAGAAAGTAAACTGACCACTTGTGCCATCACCTCTCACTACATGGTAAAAATGGGGGGGTTGTGTTTGGGTGAAAAGACTGTAATGGCCTTTAATGTTTAGCATTTGTCCTTTATATTACAAGTTTCTACGAGAAATAGAGCAAATGAAAACCAGAAATGTTTAATGTCATGTATAGTTTTAAACAGTAGTTCTGATCTGGGAAAAGAAGCCTTTGGTATATTCAAATCTTCAATTTTTAAAAAAATCTGCACCATGGTCTCTAATTTTGCACATCAGCAGATTGGTAGGTCAAGACCTAAGGATTTTATAGCTTTTTACTGATATTATACTGATGGGGAATGTGATACTAAACTCTTCCCTGGAAATGACTGACATATTAGTATAGATCAGGAGATGTTTATGCCCAGCTCTAGCACAAACCACAGATCTGGTTTTAGAGTTTGCTTTTCTTTTTGCATATCTAGATCCAGACATAATGGCATTCAGCAATCACCAGCTTTCTCCCACAATTTGTAGAAAACATTATTTTTCACCTGGTGACCATCTTTCCTGCACTCTGTTTGTTATCACCAGCGAAACGCGTCTCATTAGCTAAGCTGCTTCTGCCCAGCAATACAATGTGATCTGGGAAATTATTCTCCTGTTTCACTAAATCAAAATGAAATGTCAGGGATTTGGGCTTGACACCCTCCCAAGACTTTAAGAAAATGTAATTTATGGCAGAAACTGGATTAATATTCTATATTTTACAGATGCAAATTTGACATTTTCTGTTGGAAAACAAAACTGCCATTTTCCTTTTTTTGGGCGAGTTGCTTTTTAATGTCAGCCTGTCTGTACTGAATCAGTGTTAGCACGAGATCTGCGGTTTGGGTTACAACATGAAACTATGTTTAGGATGGTTTTGCTAATTTTTTTTTAGTTTTTTTTTTTTTTTTTAAGGAAAAATACATCCAATGTTGTGAAGTTTTATTTTGCCTGATATCAGTGTTATTAGGCATTATTATAATGTGCTGCAGTATTTGTTTCAACCTCTCAGATGATATGATTTGCTGGCAGTTTAAGAGCCTGACACTATAATCTTCTGTTTTGTAGGGCTGGGCTTCAGATCTGTAATACGTTCGTGAACAGAACATATCCCCATACGTATATGGAGCAAAATAGATATGTATTAACAGAGGTCTAACATATGATTGAAGTATTGCTGTGAATATTGTGATTAAGATTTCCTTCCTGAATCCCTGATTGTATTCACCCTTTCTTTTTGAAAGAATTTTTAATTGAGGGTGGTATTCCATTCTTGATCTTGTCCAAACAAATCTAGAAGATTTAAGGGAAATTATTGTGTAAAAGACAAAGAGGGAGAACTGTTACATTTTTCTGTGTAAGACATGACCATTATTGCAGTTTTCCATGCAGATAGCTCAAACCTATAACAACATTTTGTTTTGACTTTTTTTAAGTAGCCCTGGCTGACCTTGCTTCCAAAGGTGAATGTGAAAAACAATAGCAGGGGACTGAATGCTGAGCATATTTAAAGCACAATAATGGGAAATGCTCCCGTTGCCACCAAGTCCTTTTCCTTCCCTTGGCAAAATCTATGTCTTGTCCCCAGTGCTGCGTTACTGGCCTCTGGTTCCCTGAGCCTCTTCAGTAAGGTAACTATTATCAGTATTAAAAACATATACTCTAGTGGTAACATTTTAAGAGCACAATGAAATCTCATCAAAACAGGCCTAAGATACATTTTTTAGGTGCATCCATAGGTTGCTGCTTATGACAGACATGCTAATTTTTAATAACAGATTTCTCCCAGTAGCATCCTCCAGTTTGATTTCTAATGAATGCTTTGTTAGATACTGTTAATACTCACTTTGAATGAAAACATTGCTGATTGTATACTTCTTGAATTTATCTTCTTCACATTTTTGGACAAAGGAAATTAAAAGTCTTAGTATCTATTGGCTTCTATACAATAATAGATCAATTTTAATAACTGGACTGTTGTACTAATATGAGTTAAAGTAACCAAAGTAACATGATTTAAACTGAGAAGTTGGATACAAGTTCCTTTGTTGCTCTGGTTTCTGTATATGCTGCTATGCCATACTCTAGAGGCTTTCTTCAGAAGGTTAAACATGTATTTTTAACTGCTATAACTTTGCTATAATGCAAAAGCTGCAGACAGAGATGGAGAAAAATGAAGTACTTTCCTAGTGGCTGAGCATTTTCAGCAGTCAGTGCTTGGCCCTGTGTGGACTGCAATTGCAAGTTTGCACAGGCAGAGGAAAATGTGTTAGCAGGCAGAGAGGAGAAGGCCAGGGATTTTACAAAGCACTTGTGAGAGCAATGTAGTTTTGCCTGGTGATACATCACTGGAGGCAGTGAAAGCAGGGAGGATGATGCTTTTAACCCACGTTTTCTCATGGGCATAAATGCAATCCCCATTTTGCACTCTGAACATTTGTCAGTGCAGGAGACGATAGATTTAACCTCATATTACTCATGCAGAGCTTTCATTCAGCCTTCTACGTGGAGCCCAGTGTAGTTATGTGGTTCTGTAGTATTAAATCGGTGAAGTGTGACCTTGTTTAAACAAAGTTGTGCAAGTTCCTCTTTGTGAACACTGGCACTGCTCAGGGGTCTGGCTATACTGGCAGGGCAGATTCTCAGATTTGCATGTCTTTCACCATAACTGAGGAATTAGGAATAAAAAGGCAGAAAGAAACATGCTGTACACAAAGGTAGAAGGAAGCAGCTCTAGCTGGTTTTCACGAGTGGTATTGCAAACTAGGCACCCTCACTGACTTCTGGTGTAGACAAATGACAAATGTTTTTCTGTATGCAAACTTGTTTATAAAGACAAGCAAAATCTACTGGAATAGATTAGTGTTTTGCTGAGAGCATACAGATGTTATGATTTAGGTATTTATTTTTAATGAACTATTTTTTCTAGCCTTCTGGATTTTAATTAAGCAACTTTCATATTTGTAGTGAATGCAGGATTTCAGAAGGAGCAGAATAAATTTTATTTAGGCATAAAAACTAAATCAGGGGGGTTTGATATTAATATTTCACTTATGAAGGCAGCCTATTGATTCAAAGAGGAAATGCCTGGCAATCCCAGTGAAAGAGTCACAGGCACCCGCTCTTAACTCAAACAGATTTTTGGCAGGAATGATCTAACTGCTTATGCTAATTGTGGTAGAAAACATTTTCTTATACAAATAATGAAGGTGCCTGAAAATAGAAGACCGTATCATGACATGACATCACTGAAATTAAAAAAGTTTTAAATGAGCTAGAAATGGCAACAGAGATCTGCTGTTATATTAAGAAAATATGAGATGGTGGAAGATAACACCAAAAATCATAGACAGTGGGATGGGAATGGACCTGAGGAAGTCACACACTCTTACCAGTTGACTCTCCCGAGAATAAACTTTATTGTTTATCGGGGGAAAAGCCATGGTTTTGTCAGGGTAAAGGTTATAAAAAGCCGTAACTTGTGATAGAGCATATGATCTTAGCCCACAGTTTGTGTGACTTTGCTGTGGTCTCCATATGTCTGTTTCTGCATGTTTGTATACACACACACACACACACACATATATATGCATATACTGGATATGACATATTAATTGCCAAGTCTCTAGATAGCTGCGTCTGTTTATACTGCTAGATACTGTACAATTCCACCTTGCCAATACAATTCCTCTTTGGGTTTTTTTATGAGGTTTGTGTTGTGAGGATTTAGTGTGACAATGTCCTTTTCTAAAAGCTCACTGTCAGTCATGGGGTCATCAGAGAGCTTGAGAAGGGAACAAAATTTAAATATGAAAGCAAAGGTATTATCCAACCTATTGAGATATTTATTACCATCTTGAATATTCACGTCCAATCCTTTCCACTAGTTCTGTGAAGTGTCAGGAAAATGATCTTTTTTCCTGCAGCTTTTTTTACCGTGCTTCCATCTGGCAGCAAAGTAAAGAGGCAGCATGAGTTTAGGACAGGCTTGTTCAGGACAGTCCTGCTGACACTTTAAGCAATCTATCTTTCCCTGATCAATCTGTCTAATTAAATAAAACCACAGAATTGAAAAAGATGTTGGATATTTTTGCATTTTTCTGAAGTAGGCTGTGGTAGACTTTTCTCAGACTAAACCAAAGATGACCTCTTTATGGAGCCAGCATGTTTCCAGGGTCGGGAGTAGCTTTGCAATTGCTGGTCAGAAAAGGAATTGTAGACATCAACTCCTCGGTTTTACCCCTGATTTTTCTTGCTTATCTGTTAGCTGAGAGGCAATGAGAACAAGCAGCAGCCTCTCAGGTGGGAATGCAGGAGCATGTGACAAGCTCTGGGAATGAGTTGCTGTCTGGAGCTGAACTTTAGATGTACCATTGTTGGGCTCTATGGCTTATCCTAGCTAAGACAACAGCATCAACAATAAATTGTCACTTTGTGGACAATATGCAGTGCTAAATCAGAGAAACTGCAGGATTGCTGTGGCAGATATTGATAGTAAGCATATAAAA
This sequence comes from Coracopsis vasa, assembly GCA_026283785.1. Classification (NCBI taxonomy): domain Eukaryota; kingdom Metazoa; phylum Chordata; class Aves; order Psittaciformes; family Psittacidae; genus Coracopsis; species Coracopsis vasa. The sequence continues at coordinate 30,419 of JANHGB010039570.1, forward strand.
TAAATCTTGAAGGAAGAGCATAACTTAGTTTAACAATGCCTGGTTGCTAAATCTATTTGCTGAGTACCCAGTGCACACATAAATGAGGAAAGCATTGCAGCAATAAAAGATATTCTTAACAATTCAACACATCATGCTGCGTCAGCAAGACCATTTACTGCTGGACACTCTTTCTTTTCTTAAGGCCGACCCTGCCCAGACTCTGACAAAGCCAGTTGCTGCATACAAGATCAGGGTGGTATGGTTGTAGGCTGAAACCTGGCTGTTGGCTTCAGCAAAAGGTCCCCTTAGCCCCCCTGGGAGCTAATTATGGCATTTGGAGACCATTTAATTTTCTGCTGACTTCCTTGAAGACATGTTGTGAGCAGTGATTCATCCACAAGTTCTTCCCAGTCCCATGGGACCTGTGAATGGTTGCTCAAATCGCTGTGTTTCTTTTCCATTTCCTGGAAGCACTGGTGTTTGGGGCAGGTTGCTGGGCTACACAGTGCTGCTGGACACCTTCCACGTCCACACTGGGGCCAGGGCTGGCCATCAAAACATTATCCCCTGAGCCTAATGTCCACAACATAATCTCCCTGAAAATCCCAGCCCTTCGGTTTTGTAGGAAAATTACTTTTCCTGTGAGGGACACAGGGTGTGAGGTTGTCTGTGGGAAATATTCCCAGGTCATAAAGGCTGGGAATGTGCTGAGAGCAGCATTGCTCTTTCAGGTGTCAGTATAAGGAACTGATAAAAAAACCTTTGTTCTTTCTTGTTGAGCAGAAAGTGCAGCAAAATGGGAGCCAGAGCGATGAAAAACTGAACTAGAAGCTGAAATGATGTTGGGGTAGCTAGGGGAGGAAACAGGAGGGTCCCTTATGGAAGATCCATATGAAGAGTTGTACTTGAGTGAAAGCTTATATTAAGATAGTTTGTTTTGCTGTTAATTACGTTCATGAAAAAGCACAGTCTGGGAAGCGTGGAAGCCTAAATCCAGAGGCTGTGTTTTCTGGTAAAGCCTCTTTCTAGCCTCCTTCTCCCAGGGTGGTTGTTACAAGTGCAGGGTTCCTGGCTTTACTTTCTTTTTCTGTGGGGCAAAGTAATTTTCAGCAGCAAATAAGTGAAGCTCATTTCGCCAGTGTCCAGGATGTACAGAAGTGCCGTGTGTCACACATGTCAAGGCTGAAGTCTCGCTGCTGTCCGGGGATCAGAACATCCCACCCTCACCCTGGGAATTTTTGATGCTACAGCTCTGCCTGGGCTGATGTGCTTCCTAGTAATTACCAAATTACCAATCTGCCAGTGGTAAGAACCACCAATGTAATTTTATTTTGGGCCAATTCTTCACAAGGCTTACAGCAGATAGGGATCTCAGGGTCTTGGAAATGCTTTTCACTTTGTCAGTCAAAATATTTTGGCATGTACAATGCTTTTGATAACCATAACAGATCTGTTTGAGCATACTCATACCAAGAAGAATTTCATCAATGCTCAACAAGAAAAGGAGAGCTGGGCATAGTAAGAGGAAGCCTTTAAAGCAAGAGAAAAACTTACTTAAAAATTTAGATTCTTGGCAAAAATTTATACAAAAGAGAAGAATTATTGCAGCATGACTTTGGTATATGTGAACAGACTTTGGAAAGTGAGATTTTTGACTCCTAAGCTGTGCAGATTTTGAACACCTGACTATCAAACCTATGTTTTTGCTCAGTGTGATTAGTTGTGACTAAATCAGCTAAATCTTATTCAGACATACAGGTCTAGATCCTCAGTCACACTGAGATGATCCAGGACTAAATAACTGGAGAAAAGTGTCATCTTTGGGAAGTCTGTACATGTTACTCTGGTCTGGGGAATGACCAAGGACAATGCTCCTTTTAATGAAATTTAATGACATTAAAAATGTCATTGTAAAATGTTTCTTTTTTCTTTTTTTAATAAGAAAAAGAAAAAGAAAATGAAATTTAATTTAATGAAATTTAATGAAATTTAATGACATTAAAAATGTCATTGTAAAATGTTTCTTTTTTCTTTTTTTAATAA
>JANHGB010039574.1:0-27755 GCA_026283785.1 Coracopsis vasa
CTCACCGTGTCCAGGGGGGTTAACGGGAGCTTGTTCTGGGGAGACTTTGTCCTTTTTATGCAAGCATGTCAAAAACATGGGGATTGGAACTAGATGAGCTCTAAGGTCCCTTCCAACCCAAACTGTTCTGCGATTCTGTGGCTGAGGAGAGCCTGTGCTAGGGGTGCTGAGGGGTGCTTATGAGCTGGTGGGAAGCATGCGCAGAAGTTGCTCAGGCCACGCTCTGCTCTGAAGCGGCTATTTCACCCCTGCAGGAAGCCCACACAGAATCCACACTCCTTCATGGCCTCTCCACCCCATCCATGCATCGGGGTGGCTCAGGACTCCAGTGGGCTGAGGGGGGTATGCCTGCCCCTGCCCGGTTGCAGGGAGGCCAGCGAGGCTCCAGCCGTGCCTCACCGTTTGGTGTGGTGGCAGGCCTCCCCGCGTGCCAGGCCCAGTGACCGGGACCGCTTGAGATCAGGTTCCAGGCGGTGTGAGCAGCTCCAAGGACAAACGAACAGACAAGAAATGAGTGCGTGACACGCAGCAGTCATGAGCCAGCTATTTCCATTGTTTTCTGGCAGGCTTTGTACCTTCTCAAACACACGTGGGAAGCCTCCAGCTGCTTAGAAATCCCAACCCCGGGAGCAAAGTCCATGCCCAGTGTGCAGCTATGGAAAGAGGCTAATAAACACGAACACTCTCTTCCCACAGAGCAGGAGCACCCGGGGTGTCTTGTAAGGGTGAATAGGTGTGCCTGCACCTGCAGCCTTTCCTGGGTAAAAGAAATCTTGGTCTAGGCTGTCTTTCCATTTGTTCAGTACAAAGATGAGCACTGGGAAGTGGTTTTGCAGTGCTGTCTGTAAACAGCTCCTCTGGGAGGCTGCTGGCGGTTCCAGTTTTGCTAGGGAGGAGCAGAGCTCAAACGCTTATCGCTCAGACTTGCAGTGCCGTAGGTACGTGGGGGGTTGTGGAGAAGCAGGAGGGGTCCCTGTGCTGGGGCCTCCAGCAGAGGCTGACACGAGGAGGAGAGATGGCAGGAAACGTGCAGAGGGAGGGGTCAAGGAAAGGACAGGGCTTGCGCTGCGTACGGCAGCGAGGTTATTTCTGGTGCTGCATGCACCGCGTGTTTGTTCCCGTTTTCAGTCTGTTTTGTTTGCGAGATTTGTTTGGTTTGCTCTGCTCCCCGTCTTTGCAAATGTCACAAGGACGAGATCGTGGTGGGAGAGCAGCCTCCGTGTAAGGATGTTTGGAGGAGGAATCTGAGCATGAGGGTGACCTGGGAGTCAAGGTCAGGCAGGTCATTCTGCACAAAGGGGCAGGAGTAGAAACTCTCCAAGGCAGTGTGAAAATGGTAAAATCAGGAAAAGCATCGAGGGGCAAGGTACTGGCAGTACATGCAGAAAGGTAGGGGTGAGGTGATGGTACCAGACTCTGAAGGCACCGTGACACTGGCTGAAATAGAATGAAATAAGAGCGTGGTAATGACGATGGAGCATGCGAGGCAGAGATCGGATCCTAAGGGAGGAGATCCCAGTACTCACTCTAGACAGTGCCAAATTAAAGTCAAGCTTTTGGCTTCAAGAGCACATGAGGTGAATCAGAGGAGGAATCTGTATGATTAAGCAGCAGCTGAGTGCCAGAAGTGAAAAGCTGTCAAGGATAATATCAGGAGGGTATGTGAGGAGGACGGTGTATTTATTTGCCATGGTAGAAAAGGATCTGAAAGGGAATACAAGAAGCTTGTACTGAATCTGAGTTGGCAGCAAGAGAACTTGGGAAGGGTGCCAGGAAAAGTGTCACAGATATAAGGCTTCTGAAGTGAGAAAGGAATACAGAGCACAGAAGCAGCTTCAGCAGTCAGGCGGTTAGGAATGGGCATGGAGGGCAGGAGGGCATGGACAGCCAGCTAGCAGGAAGTGATTTGGGGAGGGAATGACCAAGCAAAAGCCCTGGGAGGTTGGTGCAGAAGGTTCAAAGTTTTGTTCTTTATCTTTAAGGCATTCAAGGGCCTTGGCTCAGCATATCTGAAAGATCACCGAAATCTCCGGGATGATGATGATAGTGACACTTCTGATGGCTCCTTGGGCAAAACAGAACTTTTACTGTAAGGGTGAGGTTCATCTGTGCCAGCCAGACTCAGCAGTTTCCCAGGGGCCTGCTAGGAAACATCCAGAGGAGCTCAGAAACACCATCAATCTTTGCCCTTTCCCCTTCCCCCTTCCCCATCCAGGAGCAGAGTGATCTGCTTTTTCCTAGTTTAAACACACAAATCTGTAGGGAGGAAAACATTTATACTGTTGGCTTTAAAAAAACCCCAAACCCAACAAACCTGAAAATCTTGCTGAAATAGATACTGCACACAAAGCACTCCCCACTGAGAGGGTGAGAATGGATGAAATGAGATGGATGTTACTTACGGTCTTAGCTACTAGAAGAAATATCAGGCAGTGATGAAGGAACTATGGAGACATTGTGAAACAGGAAAAGATAAAGAGAAAAAACAAATTAAGGAAGCCTGCATGTTTAGAAGACAGAGCATACCAAAGGGGATGGTGAGGCTGACTTGAATCAAGGAGGCAAGATCAGTACATATACATCATTCTGAGAGCCAGCACGGAAAAACAATGCATCGGTCCCCCAGCTGAAGTGAATGGAATTATCCATATGCATAAGGAATATTGAGAGTCTGGGTTTGAAAGCCCTGAAGTTATTAGATCTACTGCTGACACGGTTCTGGAGCTTTACTTGGCCTCCACTCCACCACAACATAAATAAATAGCATGTATAACAGCATATAATACTTTGCAGTAGATTAGGCTACTCCTTCCTCCACATTACTACCTCATGATTTGCGATTGCAGTGTAATGTCCCAGCACATCCTGATAGGAAAATGCAAATGTTGCATTTCCGCGGCATGGCCTGACAATTTCCATTTATCTCCCACAAACAGATAACACCATATGTATGTTGGTGGAATGTGGTTGCTACAAACTTGTTAAAATAGAGACATATCCTTATACCTTGGCATGTGGAACTTGGATGAAAATAAGATTTTTCTTGCTCCACTGCTGTTATGACCAGCTGCACTGCCTTCAGCAAATGCACTAAGCAAGAGAGGGCTCAGCAGTCATGGCCTGTGGCCACTGAAAGTAACCAGAATTGCGTTGCTGCTCTGGTGCTGGCTGAGTGTCAGCTCAAAAGAGCTCGTGTAGTTAAATGAATTGCAGAAGGCATCACCACCATCATGCAAGAAGGGCCTAGAACAGAAACCAGTGGAAGAAGTTACAAGGTGGTTGCTTCAGGTCTCTTGTCACTTAAGAAGAGTGTGATGACCTGCTCGGCACCCCAGTTCATTGCATTGATTTAGCTCTCATTTCTGTGAATTGCCCATCAGCAAGTCGTGGTTTACATAATCTGTTTTCTGCTTGTAATTACCCTAAATGGTTTAAGAAAGGAAATTTTAGGTCAAGTATTTAAGAAAGAAAATACTTACTTTGAAAGTTCTAGGTTTCTTTGCCATTCATCCTGAAAAAAGCTGTTGAAAAATTTGGCCCATTTATCAGCAGAAGGCCCAGAACTGCTGAGGTATTTGGTAGCACAAGGGGAGACAACAGTATGTTACAAGAGGTGCTCACACAAGGAAGTGTTCATAGCCCCTGCTAAAAGTGTACCTAGTGCCAGCCTTTCACCAGTAGCGTGTTCCTCGTGAGGCTCCAAGAGATATTCAGCACATGGAGTGACCTTAGTTCTGCTGTCTGATTTCTGCACTGCTTCACCCTGAGGTAAGGTTCACAACAGCTTAACGTCCAGCTGTTTACCAGAGCTTGGTGCCTGTGGTGTGTTTTAGCTGCCTGGCAGCTTGTCTCTAGGGAGAAGCAGGAGGTCAGCAGTTCAGAGGCAGAGACGTGTCCTGATGTGCAAAGCAAAGTACTGCTGAGGACTAAGTCCACCCTGTCTTCCTTGGCTGACAGCAGTAGGCCTAGTCAGGAAAGCTGGCGAACTGGACCCATACAGAAAAGAGATGATTGTCAAATTAGAAGGCATTTCTCTGTCACTGTAGAGTCGCTAAAGGGAACAGCCATATTTTCTTCCTGTTTACATAATATTTCAGCAGTAGCATTGCACCCATCTCTGGTGAAACTGCAGCAACAATTTTCAAGCCATGTTGGCAAGCCGTGATGATAAAATTTGCCCAAGCTTTTTTATGGTCTGAAATAAAGAGGCTCCCAAGCAGGCACAGGGCTGGCTGTGCTGAGCCTGGGCTCACCTCAGGATCCTGTGATGCCAGAGGCTGCATAAGGCTGGATTGAGAGGAGACATAGCCAAGGCCTCCTCTTTGCTGAAAGCCCACTGAGGCTGCAGCCACAGAACTACAAGTGAGGGCAACACTGGAAGATTGCCCAGGTATGTCACGGGGATGAAATTGCTCCCCAGGGAATCTGGAACAGCAAGGTAGAACTTTCATCAGTACATGTGCAAGACTGAACCTTGCTGGGAAGTCAGGCTTGAACTGGGGTTTCATTGGAGTGACTAAGAGGGTGCTGCCACACTCTCTGGGTCCATCCTGAAGTCCAGTAGCTCATGGCTTAAACCCAAATGTATTCACATTTCACTCAGGAGTATGCACACCCACATCACACCACACAGGGGACATTTGCAATACATAATTTTCCAATTATTCATAATACTGTAAATAAAACAAAAGTAAATTTATTCCCAGGGGTTGTGGCAAGTGCTTTAGTGATCCTCCATTTCACTGCAGGAACAATTTAATTGCAAAAGAATTTTCATTTCAAGTTGTGATGGTGAAAAGCGACAGAGTCCCCAGCTGCACCAGTAAGAGCAGCAGGCTCCAGGCATGGGGCTGTCACAGGGGATTAGTCATGTCCTTAGCCACAGGAAAGCCGAGAAGAGCAAATCTTGCATCCTACGGTTAGCAGGTTCCTTTCACAGTCAGTGTTTTATTTCCCTGCAGAATGCAAAATTACACAAAAATGTGAGCTTCCTGACCTTTACCTGATGGCCTTTCTTTCCAAACATGGAAGAAAATGCTGAGTTTCTGTTTGGCAAGGTGTGCAGAAGGCCTCTAGCTAAATCAAGGAGCTTCTAGCGAATGCTTGCTTCCCTCATCAGGGTCTGAGGTGCCTGGCAGCCTACTGGGCCGAGCTGGGAGCAGTTTACCAGAATAGAATCTGCCCCACTGTTCTTGCACTCTTCCTTCGTGCCATCCCTCAGCAGGAGGGCACCGCGCTGGACAGCAGAACCCCCCTTTCTAAGGTCCAAGTCGGATAGGAATCAAAGACTGCGGTTTTGGAGTTCTGCAGTGTTTTACTTGCTGAGCCATACTTTACAAGCTGAGTGCTTGCAGAATAAAAGTGCTCCCATGCTGCTGTTAGCTCTTTGTGAAATACCCCTTTGAGTACACATTACAGCATCTTAGTTGATAATGTAGTAGATACTCAGCATAGTAACTTTAAGTACAACAATGACACAGTCACATAAATCAGCACTTCCTACTGTGGATACAAGTCACATTCTCCACCCCAAGATTAAAGGCACATTAAATATTTATATAGCTGTCACGCCTAGAGGCCCCATCAGGATTAAGGTCCACAGTACCTGTGCTCTAAAAACTTATGATAAGAACCAGTCCCTGCCCCAAAAGAATGCAGCCCCAGCTCAAGCTTACCTGCTGCCTGGGTGGTGGTTTGTCTGAGCTGTTGCCCCAGTTTCATAAACTTTGTGCTTGTGGAAAGTCCAGTTATCAGTGGTACTAAAAGGGTGGAGGTTTTGTTTTAATGCTGAATTCTGGCTCCTGTTTATTTTACAGATGAGCACCTTTCACTAAAAATGTGTGACTCCTGTGAGATGCACCATTCCTGAAGTGGGCAGGATGGGAGCTGAGGAAAAAAAAATCACAACAAAGCACATAGCACAGGGGATGCTTTCTGCATTGAGAAATACCTCTTCTCATGGAACAACCTTTTCCTGATCACAAGAAGAGGATTTATGGTAGGTAGAAGCAGAGCCCTTGACTGTGGGAGGTCTGCATTCAATTTCTATTTCTCAGACATCCTAGGCAAGTGACTGCTGCTTTCTTGTGCAACTTCTCAGCTATCAAATATTGCTGCTTCTCCCAGGCGTGTTGCAGGCATTAGCAGAGCCAAGCCTGCCTCAGGCGGGCAGCCTGTGTGTGGCAGTGGGATGGGCAGGCTTGCTCACTGCCGGTCACGAAGTTAACCTCTGGTTTCACAACTGGAAGAGGCCTCAGCAGCAGCAGGGCAGGAAGCAGAAACGGTGGCTGGAAGTGACTAAGACCAGGACTGGGGATGGGGTGAGAGAAGCAGTTGTTGGTCAGGGCAGCCTGGTACTGCCTGTACAGGAAATCCTGGAAGCGTGTGACCTTGAAGGGAAATGCAGGGGTGGGATTTGGACCTCTCACCGTCTGGGACAGCAGTGGCATCAACAGGATGAGTCTCCTAATACAAGCCTGCCTGTGGGAATACAGCCTTGCAAGTAAATACGGTCTAGTACTCAGCAGTCCAGGGATGAGTATAACGTGTTCCTGACCATAGTCTTCATCCACATCTGGAAGGTTATCGAATGTCGTCCTCTAGCAACTTAAAGCCCTTGCTCCCCATGGTGCCTGCTGAGCCTGAAGTGGTTAGCTTTAGCACAACAGAGCAAGTCAGGCCAAGCTCACTGTTACCTCCAGCCTGACTTGTGGCTCATAGCACAGCAAGGAAAAATCCTTATGTGAGGCTCTGGGCATAGCTCAAAGGTACAGAGCTGCAGGTACAGCACATCACTGCAGGCCAAACTGCAGAGGAGTAAACCAAGCACAATACCTGCTGCTATTGCTGCATTTGTGCCTTTCTTTCTGTTGCTGTTTCCCATGACCTGCTTATTTATGTGCACGTTCCTGTACATTATCATGCTGCAGCACAGTGCATTAAGGAGTGCTCGGGCATTTGTGCCAGCGTATTGGCTGGGACTTCATTAGCCTCGAGGGATCTGTGTGAGAGATGAATTTAGGTCTCTTAATAATCTGTTCATAGGCTGCTGCCTGACACTCTGTGTGCATTTTCAGTGGTACACAAATTGCCTGGCTTGATTTGCTTTGATTAACAGGTTACCCCAGAGATCCCAGCATGGTGAGCTCTTCCCCTTGAGCACAGAGCGGAGGGCTGCTCTGAACAGCTCTGCTGAACTTTGTCCCCCTGAGAAGGGTGTTTATCCCAGTGAGATAACGGCAGCCCTTTTGACCTGTTCCAGGAACTGGCTGTCACGGTCCTTGCTGGACCACATCTGCACAGCTGTGTTTTTGAGAGGCAGTCTGAGGGCACTGTGCCAGGAAGCTGGTGTGGTGCACTGAGAACCTTTCCCTGGCTGAAAGCAAGCTGTACAGAGTGATGCCATGTCATGCATGCTGCTGCTCTGCATTCCCAGCACTGCCTGTGTTCCCTGCTGACCCTGAATGTCAAAGTGCCTGGAGCTGCCATTTTCTTTATTTTAAGGATGGCAATGACTAGCATTTAGGTGTCACCTTTCAGAGCTCTTAAAAATAGAAGTTAAAAAATGGCTTCATGTAATCCTTACTACCTTCCTGGCTTAGAGGCTGAGAGGAAGAGACCAGCCACATTAGCAATTAGAGTGTTTTGGAACTCTGGTCCAGAGAGAAGCATAATTACAAGTTTTTTGCACAGAACCTTTTTCCTTCACAAGCTGCACAAAAAGTGGAACAACAGAACGATTCACTTTTCATAGCAAAAGAGAGAGGGGTTGCCCAGAGAGTGGCAGACCTGAAAGAGGATCTGGATCTCTGGATCCTTCAGTTCATTTCAGCCTACTTGGTTATGGGTTCCTTGCCTTGCAATAAATGTATGATCAATAAAAGATAATTCTGTCAAGGTAATTAGACATACAAGATTCATCATTTTTGTTTTCAAAGATTTAAAGATCCCTGCAGATTGACTGCCTTCTGCTGGTTCTTATTTACAAGGATCAGAAAATATTCCCATCCCTGATTTCTTGAAAACCAGCATTTCTCAGCTGTATGTATCATCAGTGAATCAAACAGAGACAAATCTTGTCTCATTTCCAGTTAAGCCTGTCATGTTATATGGCACTACATAATATCTCAAGAAACCAATGCAGCTGATCTGACATGTCATTGCTGCAAAAGGAAATGAAACAAATGAGGATTTATGAAAAAAGACCCAGTTTTGGCACCAGTCATGGACTTCCTGGCTGACTGCTAACACCAAAGTGCAGATTGTCTATTTTATGTTAGCAAAGGGAAATCCCAGTAATTCATACCACAGCATTAAAACACAGGATTCTAAAAATAGCATTAAAGAGCTGGACTGGAAACAACAATAAAAATGAAAACTAAAACCTTGTCTTTTTGCTTACTTACTTTCTTGAAAATAAGAATGTTAAATTCAACCCCAAGAGCTAATTTAAAAATGGTAAGGCCGAAAAGGCAAGATGAGAATATCAGAATAGCCAGATGGCCCATGTGGAGTGGCTGCAGGAGCCTCTTCTCCCTGCTTGGCATGGTTTCTGCTGCAGTCCTGTCCTTGGTAGATGGCAAGGTAGATGAGGTAAATGAGGCTGCTCTCCACTGATTCGGGAAATCAGGACAAGCAGGGAGAGGACTGATGGGCCACAGACAATCAGAGGATAAAGATGACACCCCTGGACTCTTTCTCCCTGGGTTTTCTCATGGATCTCACTGTCCTCCCACTCAGTTTCCTCCAGAGGTCTAACTCTCTCCTTCCTCTATACCCAAATGTATTCAGGAGCTTCACTGTCTCCCACCATTTTTGGCATCCCTGTGCTCAGCCTTTGCTTTGCACCAGCTGACACACTAATTAGAGCTTTTACCAAGCTAAATCAGTGTACTACAGATGAGAATGCAAGTAAGCTCCAAGCCAGGGCACGGCACAATTTAAGGTAACTGGGTTTCAAAAGTGAATTAGTGAGATCTGTGCAATTTCTTCAGAGCCAATGTTTAGTCTGTGCGTTATTTGGAGGAAGCACGATAAACTCGGTCTTGTCCTGTGGTGAGCCTAGATCAGTGAGACCTGATCTTCCAGGCCTCCAAGAATTCCCCGCAAATGCAGCTTTCTTTCATTTAAAAAAAGTAATGAGTTGAATTTAGCAGGGTTATAGACTGCCTCGTGTTCCCCTTCTGCAGCTGGGTGTTCTGCAAGGGGGCAGTGGGAAGGCATCACATAGCAGAAGGTAACACATTACAAGCTGGCGAACAGCAAGGGGAGGCAGGTTGTGGTGGGATTCCAGCTAAATGAAAAGATTGCTGCTGCACAGGGATATTTTTCTATTTAAATCTTGCATTTGCTTAGTATTTTCAAAACTTGCTTTTTTAAAAAGGAGGGTGGTTTCCCAGCCTCCATGTGCGTTATTGCGGTTTCATTGTTTCTTTTCAACTGTGGTCATTTTTCCAATGTTCCCGATAATCCACATTGATGCATGCTGAATTCAGATGCTTCACTGTTTGACCTGCAAATTCATAGTGTTTGTTCCAATACAACCCAGGTCTCTCACTCCGGGGTGCTGGGGGTGTATGGTAATACAATACAGAGCTGAGGAGCAGCTTCACTTCTGAATCTGCCTCCTCTTACAGCTACATTCCCTCAAATCCACAGGGAGAAAAAGAAACAAAGAAGAATCTTTCCATGCTGAGGGTCCTTCAGATACCATTGGGAGACCACACATAAAAACACATCTAATGTTATCCCACCATTAACGTGGGAAAAATCAAGCATCCCTCGGCCAGAGAAGTGATGTCAGGGGCTGCAGGTTTCTCATAGTTGTCTTAAATATGCAGTGTCTTTAAAAATACTATCTCAGTTTATTCGAGGGTGGTTGGGACTCACAGCATTGTCCCAGGAGATGAGCAATCCTTGTAGCATTATTGTCCCAAGTAGATCCTCTGGGTGTTCTCCTACGTGTGACTCCCTTTACAAACGCCTCTTCTTTGACAGGTTGAGAAATAAATGTTTATGAGAATTTCTAGTGTTTTTCCCTTGGAAACGGTTTCTCTGGGAATTATACTGTCCGAGTGGAAAAGGTCAGGCTCATGCAGTGGGGTATTTGTACAGCTGGCTGATCACGTTGCTTTGTATGGTTTTTCCAGAGGTCTAGTTATACATGGACCTACAAATTCATTCTCAAACCTGACTCGTTAAAATTCATTAAGTAAGCACTTTGGTATGGCAATATCCAGGATTACTTTTCCATATTTTTAGCATTCTTGCTGTTCCATAAAATTTAGCAACTCAGAACGAAAGCCACAGAAAGAAAGAGCTAATGAGGTCCTCCTGTAAGGGTCTGTGCTCTGCTGGGTGTGCATATACGACTCCAGCTAGTGTTAACTGGCCTTACAGAGGCACAGTAAAACCAAAACGTATACTGGAAGACAGAAAAATCTACATAATTTCTCCAGACATGTAATGGTCCCTTGTTCCGCAGTTGGGATTGGTAATAGCCTTATTTAATACAATAGCTATAGATTTTTTTGCTTTATCTGCCTTCAAAAGCCTCCAGATAGGTTACAGACGAAAAGATGGCCAAATAAATTCAGTCCCGATTTAATACAACAAGAAAAATAAAACCCAAACCCACTACTAGCACTCTGTATCAGGGGAGTGCTTAGTGTCCTCTTAACTTTCAGCACATATCAGAACTGTAAATAAGATTTAAATACATTTTTTGACTCAGACCTACACAACTGATGAAATCAGAAACAAATCTCAGCTGCTGATGCAGAATGCTGGAGGGAGTTGGAGTCCTGCAGTTTTTGTACCGGCTGGGTTGCATGCAGGCCAAGATGGACAGCTACAGCCAGGCTGCTCCAGGGCAAGAGAGGAGGGAGCACGATGCCAAGAGCTATGAGAAAGGTTCATCGCTGACATGGCAGTACTCTGTCGCTGCCCCCGTGGCCTTGTGCCGCAAGGATAGCTAATCTGTGCAATCTGTTGTTGTGACCCAGCTAATCCTCCCTCTGTGCTCACACATCCGTTGAGGCTCTTCCCTCTGCACTGGCTGCCCTGAGCTGGACTCTGAGCCTCTTAGGGAAACGATGATCTTACCCGTTTGCTCACTGCCTTCTGCTGTGGGCTTGCTGTCCTCTGGCTGTCACCATAATACCACTCTTTTCAGTTGCTATTCCTACCTAAGAGAACCTTCCTAGGCTTTCCTGTCCTTCCTCCTCAAGAACTGCTGCCATGCTGTTAACTGTAGTTCCTTCACCATAAACGTGACAGCAGTGACTTTGTGTACATGACTGTAGGACTGAACAGGAGCTGAGACCTTACTGCTGGATGAGCATGGAGCCTTCACAAGACCTTGCAGCCTCCCCATCCCTCTACTCAAAAGGGCCAGATCCCAGAAAGCTGTTGATTTTCACCTTTTACTTCAGCACTAGAGGAGGTCTAACTAGGGCCTTCAGACTCAGCCAGGGCATTGTCAGTGCTGCTAGGAGGTGACTGGAGCTGAATCAAGCTGCAGCTTTCATTAGCTGGCATTTGTCCATGTGGGAAGTAGCTGGGAGAGACAATGTTCTGCTCCGCGCTGTCAGAGGGGCATGAGAAATCATAGAATCATGGAATATTTTGGATTGGAAGGGACCTTAAAGATAACACAGTTCCACCTACCCCTGCCACAGGCAGGGACACCTTCCACTAGGTGAGGTTGCTCAAAGCCCCATCCAACCTGGCCAGGGAAGGGATCAACACTTTGATCTGCAAGGGACAAGACAACACAGTGTTTCATTAGAAACCTCATGTGCAAGCAGTGCCATTTAATAGAACAGGATTCAGATGCTACCTCTTGAACAGAAAATGGAGGGGCTATAATCCAGCACTCTGTGTGAAGATGGGCTCAGGATGTGCTGTAAACTCCCCCAGTTAGAGCACACAGATGCAGCACTGCAAGGTCTGCCCACATTGCAGCTACCTGCTAAGCAGTTCATGCTCAAGCAGACCTGTACTCATGACACATGCAAAACTTGAGCTTTCATTACGTGAAATCCACACCAAAATTTCATTCTTGGATAAGGCACATTTAAAATCAATCAGGTTTCTTTTTTAGGGGGGTGGGGTGTTGTTATCATTGAACCTACACAGCAACGAGAGGCATTTACCTGCAACTAATGCATTATTTCCTCTGCCCTCTAATCCCACCAGCTCGTGCTGAAGGATGTCAGAAGTGGACATGGTGCTGAATTACCCTGCGTCAGACTCATACAGGAAATAGTTAAAATTCGCTGTCATTAAAAGGTCAAGTAGTGTGGAGGTGTCCTGACCAGCTAAGCGAGGCGCTCTGAGCGCTGGAGAGGAGCTGGGGCTGTGCGGATGGCCCAGAGCTGTCACGCTGCCAGCCTCCCGCACACACATCTTGCTGACCCAGTCGATTGCATCACTCGGCCTCCTGAGGCAGAATCTTCATTTTTCTATATGGGTCCATATGGTGCATTAAATTGAATAATGAATTTGTATTTCTGGAGGGGCGTTCTCCCAGCTAAGTGGTGATTCTGGGAATTCTGGAGGGGGACACCAGCTGGGGCTAGGGAAGAAAGTCTGTGACAAGCAGAGGGAAAGACCAAAGGGTTTCCTTCTCACCCGTGCTAGAAGGGTGCCAGGCTTATATATATACATCTGTGTTCCTGGGCGTTTTCCAGCTGCTTTTTGGAGAATGCTAGACAGGAAATTGATGCCACAGGGCAAATATTCATTCTTTCAGACTTCCCTCCCAAAGCAAGCACAGATTTGCCCTGGCTAGACCCACTTCCTGCAGAGCGCCATGGCTTCCCGCAGCAGCATCCACAGCAGCACTTTAGAGCATGGCTGAAATTTCTAAAATGTATGCAAGTGTGGAAAAACAAATAAACAAAAGCCTGCCAGATGTTTGCAACACAAACCTAAGGAACACAGAGCTCACAGGAGAAGCTCATTCTCATGTTGGACTTCCAAGGCAGGCTGAAGAAGCTGCCAAACTTGTAGCTGAAGCAGGAGTGGGCAATTTTGATGCTCCATCTCTTAGAGTCAGGTAGATGTACTACTGTGCTTTCTGTATTTAGGTTGGAGGTGATGATAATTTCAGTTGTTGGAGGCATCAAGGTGTCTTGTGGCTGCAGCTGTGCTCCTCTGTGCCTCACCACACTCCCTGCCTCTCAGCCAAGATAACACAGAAAGCTCGCACTCAACCTTGTGCTCATGGGCTGTGGGGCTGACCAGCTCTGCAGGGGAGCTCGGCTTTGTTGGCCCCTGCTTGTACCTTATTACTGTTCTCCCCAGGGTTTGCTTGTAATCCTGTCAAAGTCTGTTGTCCTGCTTAGGCTCTGGCCAGCAGGCAACCTCTCCTGTGAAGCGGAGTTAATGGCTAAGAACAACCTACTGTACATTTAGTCATGCTTACTTCAGCTGTTACTGCACTTTTGAAGTGTTATCAGTGGAAAAGCATTTATTGAGAGCTCTTGCAGCTTTTGGTACAGCCCCTCGTGAGAAGCTCTTAGCAAAGCATGCAGGCTGTAGGGGAGAGGTAAAGCCTGGCTGCCAAATAAGTGCTGCGTGCATAAGAGAGAGGGAAAGAAAAAGAGAAACAGCTATGTACCACCCTGGAAAGAGCAGCCAGCCTGATGACAGAATTTCCTCACATTTCTGTATGGCTCAACCTAGAAGATGAAGTGAAAAGCAAGGCAACAAATTCTGTCTGTACTGCAAGCAATTCAGCAAGAGCTTGGCAGGACTGCAGCAGGGTAGCTCAATGAGCAATACGCCAGCGCATGAAGTGCCGGGAAGACACAGGCAAGACCCTGTGTATCAGAAGGAACAATCTGAACAACTCACACGCCAAGTGCTCCTGTTGTAACAGCCTCCGCAAGCAGAAATAGGGATGTGGGGAGAGCAGATGAGCTCCACGTGGCGTCAAGTGAGCCTGAAATGAGAGCCGTGGCTCTGGCTATTGCAGCCCCTTGCTGAGGGCAGCACTTAAGTTTATTTGCATTCTGGCTCCTGGTGAGGAGGCTTTTGTGCTTGTGGGCACATTCCTCCTAGAGGTAGCTCCATTCAATGCACACACAAGATGGACCCGCTGGATGTTAAAGCAGAATTAGCAGCAAGTCTGTAACAGCACTGGGATTATAGCAAACCCTTGCCTGGATGCATCCAGCAAGTTTCTGTGCTTCTGTTTTCAGCTAAAACTGTTGCTGGTTCTTCATTCTCCCTTGGCGTGAGTGTCTGCCCCATGAAACCACACCCCCACACTGCTCTCGGCAGGCAGCTGCTCCCTGGGAGGTGTGGAGGTGCCCAAATCCCTCAGCTGGGGCGGCCACCACCACGTGCATCCCACACCGCACTATCACCAGCAGCCTGGGCAGGGGGCACTGGACCACATGCCATCTGACAGCAGTGTGCAGGTAGTTTCAGCCTCTTCTCCTAGGGCAAGCAAAACCAAGAGATGTTCAAAGGAGGGCAGTGACAGCAGTTAGAGGTTTGGGAGGCTGCGTATGCAAGGGGAAGAGTGGGCAATACCCTTCTTTATGCACATGTTGAAGTGCACCAGACTCACCTAAGACAGCCCCAGCACCTAGGGTGCAGCGGCGCTGCACTGATACAGGTTTTATTTACATAAAGCCACTGTGATGGCTGAGGAGAGTTTCCATTGGCTTTATCTCAGGCCTAGATTCATCCCTCTTTTTAAAACAAGAGGCACATAAATCACTGGTGAGCCAAATCTCACAACCCCTCTGGCAGGACAGCAGCCTCTTGCAGACCCCTTCTCTGCTGATCATGGGGAGGGGACGGGGCCACGTCCCCATGGCTTATGAAAGAGCAATTTCAACCACCTGCCTTTGGATGTCTTTTCCTTTCAATCAGCTATTTGGGTGCTGGCAGAGGACCTGACAACCCTACTGATTAACACCTGCCCCCATGCAACACTCCGTGTCCCAGCACGCACATCCTGCATGCTCCAGAAATTTTATCAAGTTCCATATATATTGCTTGGCCTTGGCAACAGAACAAGAAATCTCTAATACTTCTGAAGATTTCACAACTGAAGCAGTAAATGAAACGTGCCCCCAGCAGCTCATTCACAAGGAAGTCCTATACAAGAGCAGGTCAATAGGAAAAATCTGCCTTCTCCCTCTGGAGCAGCTCCAGCACAGAGGTCAGGCATGGCAGTAAGCAACCAAGGGAGGTTAAAGGGAGTTCATGCCATGGCTTGCTGCGTATTTGGCTGTCTCAGCATTTTAGGGCTTATGTGACGATCTGAGGTGATGAAAAGCAAGCAGCAACGTTCGGTAGGTGCAGCTGGTCACCATGGGGAAGCACATTGCCAACAGTGCTGCTCTTCTGACTGTTGAAAGCATCGAATGCCTTGTCGTGGCCAACAACCAGCTAGCAAGCCAGGCTAGGATGTACAGTGTGCTTTAATACAAGACAATATTAATCATTTAAGTGGTATGCCGCTTGCAATAATTACTCAGTTTTGTGCCTTATAGAGGCTCCAGAATGTTGTACAAAAATGAAGACTCCTGTAAACACTTCTGTGGTTTTATCGAACATCTCTGAAATCTGCTTCAGATGCGTAATGCGCTGGAAAATGTGCAGGAACGAGACAAAAAGCACCTGAAATGCCTCCATCAGCAGGAGTCTTCTGACATCAGCAGATCACAGCTAGAGATTATCTTGGGAAGGCATCAGTTGATGTGTTGGCCTCATCGTTACATCCGAGTGAAAACTAAAGCAGTTTGGTCTGACTATGCAAACACTGAGTTCGGGGGAGATAAATAGGAATTTGATTCCATAGTGGTATTTACTGCAAAATTTCCTTACCCAATCCTTCGTGCAACCTGGCACAACAGGTGTTCTGTAATGGTATTCTCAATAAAAACCTGTCCTGGTAGGCAACAGTATGAACCCTTGCATAAAATCAGTTGTTTAGGACTTTTCTGAAGAAGATTCTGATTCTTGCACATCTGCACATGGTTTGTCTTGGCATGCAAACCAAAAGTAATCCTGTAAACATATACTATTGAAATATCATTGCATTTAAGTATCAGGCTTTATGTTTGCCATGAAGGGAAGAACATAAAATGCCTCACAAACCTAGGCCTGATCCACAACGCTATCACAGCTGTTTAAATTCTTACCCTGCATCCCAGCTCCTGAAACAAAACAATGGAACGTAATCCAGCCTGTCCCCATACAAAGTAGTTCTAGAACTGAAAATCCCAAATCTGTTGAATGCTTTAGGTTTTGAGGCTAGATCTGGGTTTCTAGAGGTGTGTGGTCACATAGAGATACCCTTTCTTAGTGCCGATAAAATTGCTGCTGCTCCTTCTTTATGGCTGTGAGAAGATCAGTCATAACTGAAGCTGTGGGTAGCAAGCACTGAAGAATGGTACTGTGCAACAGTCTGGCCAAGAGCTCTTCCCCTGTTTATTGCAAAGCCTTCTTTCCAGCGGCCTGCTATTCATATGGGTGAGCACGCAAGGTCTATGAAGGGATGCAATTATCTGTGCTAATTTTACAGTGACTTCAGCTTTATGAAGTTATTTTTGGCAGGTGTGAATCCATCTTGCTATCAGTTGTGTCCGTACATCCTATTTTCTGACATGAGGCTGATACTACACTCTCCTATTTAGTTACCACAAAACCACTCTTCTTCTAGGCTGCTTTCCTGGGAAATTTTACTGCCCATACAAGTTCAAGCAAGTGGACAGCAGCTCCAGACTGCCTGTTTATGGAGGTATTGGCACTGCTCCCCCTTCTTGAAGCACTGGAGTTCACGGAGGGTTTTTTATCATTTGAATGAAGGCAACTAAATATTGCCCAACAGGAAATAAATTCCTGGTGCTCCTTGGACATCTGTGCAGGCAGACAGTAAGACTACTCCTTCCAAAAGGAAAGAGGCAAGAATTTCATGGGCAGCGAGCTGGCTTTCAAATGAAATGGGTCACGGGTATCGGTAAGCCTTGTTCCAGGCACGTCCAACCTGCCCAGTCAGAGCCAAAGCAAATGTAACTGGGAGACTCTCCCTGTAGTGCCCACATGGGCAAAGCCACGCTGGAAGGATGTGGTGTCTCTGCAAAAGCTGGGCATTGAGAATACAAAGAACAACTTTTGGAGCAAAAAGAAAAGAGCTGATGATAAAAGACATTTGTAGAGCACATCCCAGCTGCCCAGGAGAGCCCTGGGGAGCCCACGTCCTGCCCTGCATGCTGTGCACACTTTGCTCTCAGCTCCTTTTACAGCTCTGTGTCTTCTGTCTCTCCGGCTGTTCCTGGCAGGAACAAGGAGGACCAGCAAAGCCACATCAAGAGAAGCCCCGTGTGCTGGGTAACGCAGCCAAAGCCGCACAGTCCCAGGAACTCAGGCTTCTCTAGGCATCAGAGAGGAAAAAACGCACGTTAGCAGCAACACACCCATCACTCAGGGAACAGCCAGCACCCTGCAGAGCCCCGCTTGTCAGATAAAACCTCCTAGCACAGCTTCCACATGGATTTTTCCGCAGAGAGCTCAGGCTCCGCTGAAGCAGCCAGACCGTTTGCACAGGTGACAAATGAACTGCTTGTCTTTCCTGGAGACAGAGCCATTGCTCTTGTTCTCCTTGCCTTGCCACCACAGGGCATGTTGGCTCTGCTGCTCTCTGGCAAAGGGCAGAGCATGGCATCAGGAGGCAAGCTCCCTGCTCTCTGGCCTGACTTCACATTTCATACCTCCCCAGTCATGAGAACTGGTGCTTAAGATTGTTTCTGCACTTTGGAGTGGCTGCCGAGCCTAATCACAGCCCTGGTAACAGCTCCAGAGGAGCCATGAGGGATCCTGTAAACCTACTAGCATGGTTTTCATGGTTTTGTGCGTCTGCTCAGCTGCAGCATTTGGGACTCTGGAAGCTCCCACCTTGCCCAGCCCAGCCTCAAAATACACAGTGGCTTTGGAGCAGACCGCACAGCATTGCTGGATTTTAGAGTTTGTATCAAAGCCAGTTTAGCAACAAACACTGCAATATGCATCAATGTGCACTATTGATATGCATTGAGATGAAATAAACATTGCATATCAATATCCACCCACCTAATCCAAACCTATCGATCAGTCACACATATCACAACACTCCGATTTCACTGCAGCTACTCACAGGAACACAGCAAGCAAAATCTGTCCCCGTCACCCCCAATTCAAAATCTCCCTTTTTTTTTCTGCGAGTTTTCCTTTGAAGGAGGAGAGTTGTGCTTAGGAGGGCACTACAGATACCCTGGGCCACTCAACTCAACCCTTTTGATTAAGCTGATCCACAGGTGAGTCACTGTGACAAGTTTGTGCGTGTCTGAATTAGTGGCTGGTAGGGGAGGGGAAGGAACTGTCAAGGGTTCTGGGTATCCAGGATCTGACAAATCCAGAAGCAATTTTTTCAATCAAATAAGACTGTCAGCCTTCTGTTTCCCATAGCTGCAAAAGTTGGGAAACTGTGGAGGCAGAGGAGAGAGGTGGAAACGTGCAGAGCGTCATATAGCCCAGTGAATCTGACATGAAACAAAGAGGGAAAATCCCTGCAGAGAGGATTTGACAGGGTTCTGCAGGAAATCGATGGAGGCTGCCTGCTGGCATGCTGCTTCCCATGGCTTTCCGTGTGGAAACTCAGCAAAAGACTGTGTCATTCAAAAAACAGAACAGCGCGGAAGAAGCGAGGTGTCCAGTGTCAAAGCCTGCTGTACTTTGGCCACCTACATGGATAGAACATAATAGAAGGCCAGGGGGACCCTTCCCTACCCTTCTGTCGCCTGCAAAGGCACGCAGCATACGAGGCCGTTGTTAAGGCCAAGGAGGGTGAGCTGTAAAAGACCGCAGAAGGTACAGGACACGTGCCTGGACACGATCTGTTTCAAGAAGGTTTTGTACTCTTCTGCCCTCCTCTGAACATCTCCTGGTGAGGGCAGAGAACAGCATCATCTGGAAGGATGCCATGATCCAGCTCAGCTGTTTGTACAAGGCATCGGGTGCCGAGGCCAGGGATTGCTTTCATGGAGTACTTTGGACGTGCAAATCAAGATGAGAACAAGATGTCTGTACACAGTGCTAGGGCAGGTTTTGCTGCTTTAACACCAGGGTGTAAAGAAATGCGTTAGAATATTTACCAAAAATTGCAGGTGTGGGAGCTGTAATTTAAGGACACTGGCAGCAGAACTACTTCATATACATTTATTTCAATTTGAGAACTGTTTTGACAGCTCTTTGGTAATACCCCATTTGGGTTTTGCTCTGTGAGCAGTGTTCGACAGAAGCTATTTGTAGATTAAATAAGGCACCGGGTGCAATCTGTAGGAGAGCAATTATGGCGCAGGGTGCTTTGCTGGAGCTCCCATCCTGCTGCGCTGGGTTAAATCAGTGCCAGTCTATGGTACAGCTGATCTGCAGATGGGGTCTGAACGCAGACCTGGACTGGGGGTCGCGGGGAAGGGCTGCTGGGTGTCTGTGCCCTGGGTGGGAGGTGTGGGCTGTGGGTCCCCTCCTTACTTGCCAAACTGACTGCCTGCTCAAGCAGCTGCCCAGCTGTATGAGTAAGGGCCCAGAAGCAAAGCCCTTGCTACCGAGCACCATCCAGCTTTCACAGAGCCACCCATGGAAGGAGACAAGCTTCAGGGCCCAATTTGGTGTCATTTGTGCACATTACCCCAGATCATGGATGGGGTGGGGGCAGAGGGAGAGTGACAGAGCAGGATGTGCACGTGGCTGGCAGCACCCTCAGCACATCCTCTCCAGCCTGTGCTTGGACGTTCAGGTTTAACTGGAGAATGATGGATTGGATGCAAACTGCCCACTGCTCAGGGATACGTACATGAGCAGGGCAAGGGGCTGGGGGAGACATGCTGTCCTTCCACTGCCACGCTCTGCCTGCCCTGGGTGACACCACAGGGGCAAGTAACAAAAAGGTGAAGCCATGAGGGCTTTAGCAGAGCCTGTATGGGCCAAAGAAGTGGTTTTCACATGCTCGCCAAGCTTAAGAAGAAAACAAAAAACCCCCAAACCTCGCAACTCAAGTAGCTCCAGCTTATTTAAATGGGGATGTCCCTCCTCCTTATTACTGATCTTCAGTAAGGCCAATTTTAACAATCTGCTGGTATTTCATTGATAAGGATGCCTATTAAATTTAAATTCAGTATCCATTTCAAGCGCAGCTCTGGATGAGCCCACGCACTCCTGAAGTGCGGTGCCTGCTTGTGTGAGCCCACCTTATCCCTGAGCACTGGCACATGGGGTGCTGAGGAGCCTGCTGCTCCTTGGAGGAGCGGTCCCTGTGCAATCGAGTCCATAGTGGCAGCTCTTGCAAAAGAGAAAAACACCACGCCCCTAAAAGGCAAACCAAAAAAAGCAAATATCAGCTTTGTTTTGCATAAGCATTGCTGAAGGAAGCGTGCGATAACCCTGCTGTGCGCTCAGCCCTGCAGGACCCCGCTCCGGGGCACTGCCTGTGACCAAAGGCACAGCCTGGTTTGGGGCAAGCTCGAGGAAGGCAGGAGGAGCGATGGGAGGTTGGGGAACGCAGCCTGGGGGAGCCCCCAGCGCTCCTGGGTTGTTTAGGCTGTGGCAGATAAGCCGGAGGCACAGTGTGACAGCACTCTCTGAGTATGTAAGAAGCTGCAAAGGGAAGGGTACAAACTGCCAATGAGCGCTGTGGGAAGGACGTGTAATAACAGGTTTACCTTTCGCAGCAGGGGAAGGTTAGGCTCATTGTCAGGCATTCGGGAGGCTCCTGCATTTCCCAGCTCTGAAGGATTTCAGAAATATGTAGGACTGACTTTCATCAGGGTAAATCCAGAAGTGAATCCTGCCTCAGGACAGGCAAGAGGACTTTTTATGATACATGAAGCATACTCTTCTGAGCAGGGAAGAGCTGTGACCCAGACAGCACACTACCAAGTGATCTGGGTGAAGGCTTGGTACATGCCTGAAGCCATCCTCCAGATAAGGAAGGAAAGAGAATAATCATAATTTAATGAGACTGCTCAAGGCTGTGCTTGACAGGCCCTGGGTATCAGCTGAGCAGCGCTCCCAGTCATCAAACTGGCATCACAACTGACCCCAGCACTGCTGCAAGCAACTGCCCCTGCAAGTGTGCACGATTAAACAGTGCCCAGCCCAGCCCAGCCCTTTCCTCACTGTACTGCTCTGCTAAGGAAGAGACACCTGCAGTAGCACCAACAAGATTCTGTGGTTTTGTGCAGCGTTAATAACTGGAACCCTGTCAGCTCTTCACTGCTATACAAGGAGGAATAAACATCAGCTCATCCTTAGCAGTGCTCTTGTTGTTGTTCCCTAGCAAGAATGCTGATGATTATGATGAGGTGTGTTTGCAAAACAGAAAGACTCCAACAAAGCACCCTGTATTTTTCTAAAAAGCAATTTCCAGTTTCACTCAATGGAAAAGTATTGGCAGGAACCACTTTGGGAAGCGGTTTCACAGTTTCCATTTCCTCTTGCAGAAGGCCTGGCCTTCCAGAAAAGAGAAAATAAAAAAGGCAGGAACAGAGATACCTGCATCTCCTGTGCCAGCCAGACAAGAGAGCTCCTTTCTGTCTGCACCACATGCTCCCCTCCCAGGGCAGTCGAACCCAAGCACGGGTCTATAGCCTCTGCCAGATCAGGAGCAGCCAGCATAGTCAATGTGTACAGGCTCCCAGCCTTGCTCAAACACAGTGGGCAAAGTGACTCTGAACACAGCCAGAGCCACCTCCCCACTGCAGCCCTTGGTGGGAACCAGGGAATTGAGCTGTTCCTTCATTCCACGGCTTTTGCCAACCTGGTGTTTGTTTTCATGTGGTTTTAGACACATCTTGGCACATCCCTATTGACACATAAAGGTGGGCTATCTTTTGCACCAAGCGGGTGTTGTACAAGCAGCAGAGGATGTGCAGGTGAAGCCCACAACCACCAAGGCCTGCCCAGTCTTTCCAAACACGCAGTTCTCCCTTTATTAGGGCACTGTGAAAGCCAGTGGTCACATCAGAAACTGTGCATGAACGATTCCAACAGCTGCATCCGTGCTAGGGGCTGATGGTGCGTTTGCATCCTCCAGTACGACACCAAAATTAAGTTACATCCTTGCAAGAGCATTAAGGGCAGCCAGGCCCCTTGAGACCCCTGCATGCCAAACTGCTGCTACTCACCCCACCCGACACTGAACTGCTGGCAGGCAGCAGAGGGGAGAGACCCCAGAGCAGAGGAGTGCATGTAAAGCAGCACCTGGTTACGCAGAGGCATCCACGCGTGATAAAGCACATGTAACCATGGCGGATGGTTTCCACAGGTTTTGCATATTCCTATTTTTCTGGCTGTCAGTGATTTCCTGCCGTTGGCACCTCCGTTTCCATTTCTTTGTTTCTCACTTTCTATTTGTGTTTTTTTGCTGCTGGACATTTCCTCAAGTGCTTTTTGTGATCCCTTCCCCTGTTTCTGTTCCCACTCCTTTCATCTCCCCCTCCTCCTCCTCCTCCTCACAAGAAACCAGTTCTCACTTTTCTTAAATGACTTCCTCCTCTCTTATTTGTCTCCTCCTTTGCTTTGCTCCCTGTTAGCACTGGCTCTGTGTTGGGCTCTGTTGGCTGCACCTTTTTATTTTCATTCACTAAGATTTATTCACCCAGATAATGCTAAGAGGGCATTTCTGTGCAAGCAGAGACAGCATCCTCCTCTCTGGTATCCAGAGGGCCCTGGGTATGTTTTCCATTCAGACCTGCCTTGCTCTCTCATAAACCCCTCACCTCATCTGCAGGGTGCAGTTACAGAAGAGTCCCTGTATTTAAGAGCATGGTGGAGGGAGCCCAAAGGGCATGTCTGCACCGCAGCTGGGAGCTGAGCCTGCTTTGGTACCCCACGTCTGCTTGGGCAGACAAAAGTGGCCTTCCCATCCACGTCCCTGGGCAGCAGCAGGGGAACCCAGTCAAGGGTCCCTCAAGAAGCCAACACAGCAGAAATAAAGCCAGACACAGCTCCAAGATGCTGCACTGTGGATAATAGAAGT
Source organism: Coracopsis vasa (assembly GCA_026283785.1). NCBI lineage: Eukaryota > Metazoa > Chordata > Aves > Psittaciformes > Psittacidae > Coracopsis > Coracopsis vasa. Next base: position 23,039 of record JANHGB010039574.1, read on the forward strand.
GAAAATGGTTTGGAAGCTCCCTGCCATTGAGAGAAGTTCACTCCCAAAGCTGATCCATGACCTGGTCTCAGAGCAGGCCAACAGGTCCATCCGCTGTCTGTGTGCACACAGCATCATCTCAGCTAATATGAACCCCTGTCCTACCATGAGCCCACCCCAGAGTGGCTGGAGGCCCAGGCACCTGTGATATTTGATTGCATGATTGATTCCCCTTGAAAATACTGCTGGGAAAGGGACTACAGATTCATTCTGGATGAGGTTGGGTAAACAATTTGGTCAGTTACAGAGGTATGAGAATTGCACAAAGTCTGACAGACAAAACAAACCTCGAGTGTGTTTCAATGCATGAGAATGTGCTCCCTGTGGGGGGGAGACAGAGGGGGGAATGCGCAGATGATGATTTAAAATAGTCTAATTACACTTGAAACAGCTTGTACCCAGCTCGTTGGAGAAAAGGGAGCCCAAAGGAAATTGAGGAAAGAACAACCCTTGGGTCAACCTGACATTTGTTGTCCAGTCTGTGGGAAAATATTCTCATAAAACCAGACTTTGTGCCATAAGAGAAGAAATAAAGGAACTGGAGTAGGTGTTTTCAGTTGCCATGATGTTAGTGTGGGCATGGTGTCATGTCCTGCCAGCAATGGAGACCCCCAGCAGCAGTCTGAGATGCTCCTGACTTCTGTAACCCAGCCCCCAGCTCTCACTACTGGGCAAGAAGCACAGATTTCCACATGGGAAAAAAAATGAATCCTCAACCCCAAGCTGTGTGTACTGCTCAGGGGCTTGGTACCAGGAAACAAGACCCATCGTGAGGCCTCGTGACACAAAACCTGGTTATCAGTAGCTGATCGCAAGAGGTCCCATCCCTCAAAAATGTTGAATTCCCCTCTAGCAGAAGGAAACCCTGGGCCAGACTGTGACCATCCTGCTGTGACAGAGGGTAAAATACTCTTCTAGCCTTGTCTTGCTTTGCCTTTCCCAGCAAAGTTGAGAGGAAAGAGTTTTTCTCCAGGGATGAGAAAAGCAAGGCTTTAGCAATCCATCAGAGAGCTGCAGGCGTCCTGTGGAAATCCCTGGGAGAGCCATCCAGCATGAGTTCCTGCAGCCTGCTGCCAACAAGTGTCTCACTGCATTGATTTATGGTCTTTATCATGGAACAGGTTGTGCAGAGCAGCTGCGGCTGCCCCATCCCCGGCATTGCTCAAGGCCAGGTTGGACGAGGTTTGGAGCAACCTGGTCTAGTGGAAGCTGTCCCTGCCCATGGCAGGGGGGTTGGAACTGGATGAGCTTTAAGGTCCCTTCCAGCCAACCCAAACTGTTCTGTGATTTTATGATGCAAACCCCCTGCATCAAGTTTGCAAGTTACATAAACTGATTGCAACACACAGGCACCGGAAGCTGGGGCATGTAATCATGGGCAGCAATCCTGGATACGAGAGGACTTTTCTTTACCCCACGATGAGGACACTGTGGGTGGAGGAGCAGGTTGCCCAGGAAGCTGTGCAGCCTCCACCCTGCCAGGTTTTCAGGACGAGCCTCGATGATGCCCTGAACTACCTGGTCTGACCTCGGAGCTGACCCAGCTTTGAGCAGGAGGTTGGTCTAGACACCTCCCAAGGTTCCTTCCCACTTGAGGATACCTCCTGAGGAACCTTCCCACTACAGTCATCACTGTTACCACATTTCTTCAAGCTACAAACACCTCCCACAGAGGTGTCCCAGCAGCTACTATGCTGAGGTGCAAGGCTGGCACAGCATCCTCAAACACCTGTAAAGAGGGGATGGGGAGCATCTCCCGCTCCAAGATGATTCTTCGTTGAAGAAATCTAGAAGCTTGACAGCCCCAAACATCACCTGGACAAGATACAGGCCAAACAGGCACACAGCTGGGGTCCCTGCCAGAGTGTTTTGTGGTGGGGTGAGCCCAACCAGGCTCAAGCCTACATTGGGAGAATGGTTGCCTTCAGTGAGCAGCATGCCTGTGTGCACAGGGAGAAAAGGTGGGAACCACAGTGATCTGACAGTTCTCACACAACCTCGTGGGCAGCTGGCACTTTAACATCTCCGTAAGCAGCAGCCTCCTCCTGACCTTCTGCCCAGCTTCCAAGTCAGCACATTCATGAGCTGCTTCTTCCTCCCAGCCACCGAGGCGCCTTCATGTCAGAGCCTTCAAGTCTGCTTCATGTCAGAGCCCTCTGCCATCGCTCACCATGGGCAGGCACCACCAGTGCCTGAAGAAGATGTGACTCATCTCTCACTGTCACCCAAGTCAGAGCTTGAGCTGCTGCCCACAACACACGCGTGGGTTAGTGGAGGCCCCCTGGATGCCCAGGGCACACACCACATCCTGCAGCCCATGCTGGTCTTCCATGGATCTGGAAAGGTCAAGCACAGCACAGCCAGCCCAGGAGGTTCCTCTTGGCACATGCAGCCATCAGTGCCTCTCCCATACCAGCCACAAGTTGCGCCGATTGGCATTTCATAATGACATGGCTTTGCCCAAAGCATGTGTCATCACTACAATTTCAGTAACGACACAGTGAGACCTTTATCACAAATACTCGTTTTTCACCTAGTTTCATCCTCGAATTCTTGACAAGTGGCACCACCAAAAACAGGACAAGGAAACACTACTATTTATTCATACTGAGGCAAACCCAGTCCCTATTGGGCAACCACAGTACAGCCCTGCACAGGGTGCTGCGGATCCACGGACAGGGACACATCCTGCCCTAGAAACCTTGGGTGCGGACGCAGGCAAAAGCCAAGTTCAATAACAAACAGTAAGGGGAAGTGGGAGGGGTGGGAAATCTGGCAACAGGCATTTAAGCAGAGCAGCTGTGACGGCTGTGAGGGTTTCGCTGCGGTTATATTTATGTATAGTTTTCATATACATAAACACACACAGAAGGAGAATTGTAGCAGCCCTCCCTAAGCAAGCAGAACTGTTCCTGCTTGCTTAGGGAGTTAGATCAGCAAGGCTGGGATGAGGCCTGTTCTCTCCTGATGCTCCTCTTCAGAGCTCTGGAGCAGGGTTTAATGCTAGCCCGTTTCTCAGAGTGCTCTGCTGAAACACCCCTCGAGCAACCAGTGCTGCAGAGGGAGCTGCGATGATGCACGTAGGAGGCAATTAACAGCCAAGTCAGTGATGAGGGCATGCTCTGTTCGTGCTGGGCTCTGCTGTGACACCCTCACAGCTCTGTCACTCCTGCCCAGGTCCTGCCCCACAGGGAGGCTGGAAGCCATCCTCCACCAGCCCTGGATGGGCACTGGAGAGTTATCGATGTTCACCTTGCCATGCATTGGCACCACAGGGTGACACAGCATGTGCCTGCCTATCCTGCACTGCTGCAGACCAGCTGTGCTGAGTTTTGGCCAGCACATCCCCATGGCTGGCTAGGCTTCTGGTGGCAGCAGCAACACAAGCTACGGGGCCAGACTTACATGGGCACAAGAGGGAAAATGGGGTCCTCTGCCTTCCACACAGGACCACGCTGCTACACGCCATGTGCTGAGGAGCTAACTTGCTCAGCTTTTGCAGGAACAGGTTGGCATGAAAGCAACATAAATATTTTCAGTGCACTGTCAGCAGCGTGTCCTCATCACCAATCCCCACAGCTTCTCAATGTGCTCACAAGAAAAGTCTAAAATGGTGAAGGTTCAGGAAAACCATCCCAGGAGCATCAGTGGGTAGAGAGAATGGGGCTGTGGGAGCACCCACCAACTGGAGCAAATGGCTGTCAGCTAACCAGAAGCGTGGAAGGGAAGGTCCCAGAAGACCAAAACTACAACAACATCCAAGGAAAAATGTATCCTATTTCCCCAACAATGACACAAGAATGCAGGGAAGCCTCCAATCCCCAGCATGAGGCTTTGTAGCCCCCAACATGCCCTCCACAACAGATGGTGTGTCCCAGCTCTCAGCAGCGGTTCCCACTTGCCGCATTGATCCCATTCGTCTGAGTCTCAGACTGGCAAGAGACCTTTGATGGGAGAACTACTGAACACAAAAGCCACAGGAACATCAACCCTTATCCAAAGCCTTTATCTCTTAACGTAAATCTTAAACCTCAGCTCTGAAGCAACTTCAGATCCCAATGCAGACAGTTCTAAAATACACACACATATAGGTACGGCTCCGAGTGTAACATAACCAGTCCTCTCAGACAATCCACTCATGCTGCCGGAGCAGTACCCGGCCTCAGTCACCCCCCAGCATGCTGCCTGTGCTCCTGGGGATGGCAGGGACGGGCACCAAGTGTCACCTTTGGTACGGGCAGCAGCTGCCCTCACCACAAGGCACAGCAGTAGGACCCGTTGCCTCAGCCAGTGCAGGAAAGCCTGGTTACCATCAGAAAGCAGAGGAAGCAAGCCAGAAGATTTAGCAGCTTTCAAAGAGGTGACAGCCTTGGCTTAACTTCACCATCAACCACAATCTCTTCCTCCACACACCACTGTACCTTTCCAAAGCCATCTCTTGGGGGAGGCAAGCTACATTCAGGATCAGCTCCTCTGTGTTACACATCTCATTGGCAGCTCCCATCCCACCATACCAATATCTACCCCTCCTCCAGGGCAAACCTCCTCAAATTTGAGCCCTCCCCTGCACTGCCAAGAGCCTCAGAAGAGACTGAGAGTTAATGGGACCCAGCTGCTTGGATCTGCCCCTTTTCTCAGCTACCAGCTGGTTTGATCTACTACAGGTAACAAGGAGCAA
>JANHGB010039574.1:27765-50032 GCA_026283785.1 Coracopsis vasa
CCAGTGCGACAGAAGCAAGCAGGAGTGCTGGTGGAAGTAATAATTCTCTCCTGTGGCAAAACACATTTTCACTGGGCCCCAGAGAGAAAGTGGGAACCAAGCAGGTCACCACAGAAGTGCAGCTCTGGGCTCAGCTGGAGGTCTGTTGCTGAGCAGCACCAAGTCTAAAGCTCCCTTCCGCTGACGAAGCCTCACCAGAGGGGCTCCTCAGGCTCGCAGAGCTACAGCAACCACCGAAGCTTCCTCAGCATCCAGTGAGTGCTCCTAGCCCTAATATGCCCCATGGGGCTTTTGCAATGAGATAGTACCTTTGTGAACACCCTAATGACAGGGCATCTCTGGTGCTCCTGTCTCAGGCTGCTCGAGGTGAACAATTGGAAGGCATCAAAGTTAATTTCACTGAGCTATAAACAATGTCACTTGGCATATAACTTAAAATTTCATAATGCTGGCCAGCCTGTTATGGCTATGGCAAGGGGACCTGAGTGTGCCTGTGATGAGCTTCTAATAACTTTGGTGGAACAAGCTGAGGCGACAGCCAGTGGATGAGCCAGCTCCCAAGAGTGTGGCAGGTGAGTGTGTAGCATGTGCTCCGTGGTGCAACAGAGGTGGCTCAGAGAAGACTGACTGAGCTGAGAGCACAGCATATGCCAAGGTTTGGAAAAGAGGTGATTATTTACTTAGCTTTTCCTGAATTTTAAGTCACAGTTCAGACATGATTTCCGGTCCCACTTTAGACTGTTCCACAACTAGGGAAGACCCCTTGTGCAGTGATTTCAGCTGTCCCTCTGAACCGTGCAGTGTGGCCAGTGGGCTCCTCTGAACCACTACAAGCGCCAGTGCTGACAAGCTGCGCTGCAAGCCCATGGCATCACTGCTGGGGTCATTCCTGCCAGCTGCCAGGTCCTTACATACAACCTCACCCTGGTATGAGCTCCTGCTCTGAAATGCCACATGACACACTGTCCCCCTTTCGCCCTTCGAGACACCAGTATGTTAAAACTTGCCCCAGAGCACGTTCATGCACGTGCTGGTCGCAAAAGCTTGTCTTCCCAAGCAACATGGGACCTGGGAATGAGCAACCCGCCTGTTCCACCACCGACCATAGCTGGCTTGGGCCAGCTGCAAACATCAGTCACTACTTTCTGTCTTTTCCATCCCACTGAAGATCGCTGAGAATAGCTGCCTGGAAAACACGAAAAATACCCTGATTAAATGAGGATTATGTGCTGACAATTATTTTAATGCAGCAGTCATTTTTAAATTCATTTGATATCAGCCTCATTAAGTGACCTTAACACAAATTTCCATCCTTGATCACATTTAAAACCTCATCAAAACTAGACTTTGTTTGGGGTCTCTTTCCCAAGAAACCCATTCCCCAGAGGTACCCTCTGTGAACTGGGGATGTCTGACAGCAATGGGGACCGGCGGCACGTGCCCGGTCATGTGTGGGTTCAACAGCACAGACCTGCTGGCTTTTGGCAGCTGCCCAGGTGCCCTTCCCCTCCCCTGATAAACTGCATGTCCCAGAAGCTGCCAGGAAGCTGTAGGGCTCCAACCCCTCCTCATGGACAGCATGCCATTTATCATAGGGCTGATTTTACAGAATGATGGATTTATTTGTGCTGTCCTGTTTAATAATCCAAAGTATGAGCAGGATATTAGTTTTGTAATCTCCCCCAATCTTTCTGAAATACAGTAATAAAAAATAGCGGTTGGGAGAATCTCTTGTTTAATATATTTCGGATGAAAACTATCTGGTCCCGATATCTAAAAATGGCCATCCTTAAGTTTTGAGATCAGGGCACATGCTATTTCATAGCCGCTCTAATATGCACATAACACAACTGAAATTGTGTACACACACACACACACTTTTAAACATGAATATTTACTAACATAAATAAACAGTGTTTTATAACAAAAGGCACAGATTTTCAACTATAAACAATGGAAAAATATTTACAATTTGCACATACATAATCCAACAGCAAGTGCACAACTGGTCACTTCCTTTTCTGCATTTTGAGATTTAGTTCCTTCCAAGCAAGTCATTTAGTCAGTTCTGCAATGTCCAAATTTTCTTTCCCCACAAAAACTGCTACCAATGCCAGATAAGAGAGTTTATTAAAACGAATACTTCAGCAGCGCAAGTTTTCAAATGGAGACAGTGTTGCTAACTTCTTCATATTGGATAATAAAATAAGGGTAGCTCTGATCATCATTAAAAATGACAAAAATCTGAGGCTCAAAGAAATTGTCCACGCAAGAGTCGTAGAGGTCACTGGTAATGCTGCCGGGGTTCACTGGTGGAGGTCTCCTCATGGTGTGGTTACCCACAGTGTACCTTCCTGTCAGTACTTTCGCCAAGAACATGTAATGAACTCCTCTGGGTGACCTTTTGGAAAAGTTATGGGAATAGCTTGCCTTTCTGGCAAAGTAACTGCCTTGTCCAAACATGGTAGCATGCTTCCCACAGACACGCGGGTCGAAGTTGTGCTTGCAGATTCCATCCACCACGTCCTGGGAGGTGCCATGGAACAAATGCCTTTCGTTCATTATCCTGTCAAGCCCAGTCATTTTTTTTGACATGTATTCCTTTTTCCTGGAATAGAAAATGGAAAGTGAAGATTAGTATTCACTGCAGATGTGCAAGGGAAAGACAGTTTCCACTCCAGCTCTTGAAGTATCAGTATTATCCTCTGCAATAGCAGAGCTGCAAGATGAGATATGAAAACATTTCCATGTGGCTGGCAGAGCAGGTCTTCCACTTTCAAATAAAGCTTTTGTGTGAAATAGGTACGTTTTAAAGGACCTGAGCTGATACTGCAGGAGCCAGAGGTCTCCCACCTGCACAGCAGCAAACGCAAAGCAGCTTGAGAGGTGCCTGCTTATCTTTTCCTGTATTTCATCTCAGATGCAGAAGGAAATCTTCCTCCAAGTGAAAACAAGGGCTGTGCAAGAATTAAATCCCACTACATCCTCAGAAGAGGCCACAGTGAGGAATTACTGAGAGACAGGCTCGGTGAAGATGCTCTAGAGCTGCAGGAACACTGTAAGGAAGTCAGTCTTTGCTCACCCAGCCCAGCCCTCGGCTTCTCCTGAGAGCCTGCCTTCCTTGAGAAGGGAGAGAGAATCCCCAAACCTAATTTCTCATCAGTTATGAAGTGGTCAATAGATGGTAATTTTCAGACACAGCATCTTTGGTTTGAATGGAACTGACAGACATAGGATTTCATCTTTGCAAGGTCACTGCAAGGCCCTGGGTCACCATGATCTGGGAGCCATGCCATTAATGGCTATCTTAAACGTAGAGATGACCTGATGAAAAAAAAGCCTCCTAATTTGGCTTGAAAATGAACCTAAAGATTTTTCAGCAAGATATCCTAGACTTCTTTTGAAGTTTCTGTGAAGATACATTTTACAGAGGTTATCAGTAGATAGTATAGTATTAAACCTCTTACGCAGGAAACCTCAGGATATGTTTCAGATACAGTTGTTCAACTGGAGATGCTCCTTTTCTTCAGCAAATCTGGAGTTTATGTATTCTACTTAGCAATCAATGTCTATTTTTCAGCCCAAATTGCGTATTTTAAGGTATTTTTCCACTGTGGTAAAAGAATGGTAATTGCATTATCTTACCTTTTATATTTTTCCCAAAGAAACTGATTCTGCACTCTCAGTATTTTCAAAATTTTGTATTTGGTCTCTGGCACAGTCTTGTGAAACAGGTTATAAATGGTTCTATAGCTTTTATCTTCCTTCAGAACAGGCACTTGGATGAAGTCCTGAGATGGATCCATACTAATCCAGGTTTCAGGATAGAGGTTTGGAGAGGTAACAGCAGCTGGAGACAAGACATGTGACAAAGCTGGTTCAGCTGATGGAGAGGGTACTGGAGAGTTGCCACCCAAGGTCCTAGTTGGGGAAAGAGAAAAGGTTTGTGATTAAAACATCACAGAGGAGCTGCTAATCACATTTATTTCATCACCAACATATCTTAAGCAATTGTTGCTTGTCGGTTCAGTGACAATTTACACATCTTTAACCGTAGACTCTTAGAATGGCTGGGCTGGAAGGGACCAAGTTTATTTATTTAATGCTTGCTGGTTTAAACGTGCAGCTATTTCTGCTATTTTAATAACCCCTCTATCCACACAAACAAACAACAAAATCTTGACTTTCAGGGATGCTCTTCAACGTAGGGATATCTTACTGCTTGCTGGTGTTTAAAAGCCTGCTACCATCATTATTTACATTCTGGGATGGGGTTACAAACTAGACAGGGGTTACAAAATAGACAGGCAGAACACTACCAAATATGATTATTCGGTATGTCAGCTACAAAGTATTCATTATTTTAACATAGCAAATAGGATGTACAATATCAGAAAAGATTAATAATGTGGCAACATTTAACCTAATTTCCTCAAAATACAAGGAGTAGAAATACACACTTTCTTGCACAGTATGAATAATGACTGAATAATGAATAATGACTAACCCCAACTAAAAGCGTTTCGTAGGCAAAACTTGCCGATTATGTACAAGAGGAGATGCTATGGTTTTAGTACTACCCAGTATCATGCTGAGGAAGGCTCTCATTTTCATTTGTGCAGGCCAGATGTAGATTTGCATTTGCAGTTGCTTATTTTCATGCGACAGAGCAGCCCCTACTCTTGGGAATGCTGCCAGGTAAGAAGTCAGAAAGGGGTGAAGGAGAAAAGCAGCAGCACGGATGCCAGAAAAAGAACAGACATTAGTAAAATCCAGTTAAGGACATCAACTGTGGTGGGGCAAGACTTTGTTCTTAACAAATACGTGCATCTCTGTGGAGCTTTTTCATACTCCAGAAGCTGCTAAGTTTAGATAGAAAGTGTGATATTTGTGGCTTATCTTCACCTGATTATAATCTGACCAAACAAGCCTTACTCATCTGAATAATCCTTACTTATTGGAATTATTTCACTTACGTCAATGCAAATACTTTGAACACGTAAAGCTTGCACGCTCAGGCTCTGTTTTTCACAATTCAAGTGCACAGCTCTTCAGCTCCGGCAAGCTGGTGAGGTTCCCTTTCAGTTGCAAAAATACACGGAACTATCAAAATTTCACCAGATGAGTATTTTACCAAAGTATTCTAATAGGAAAAGCTGCCATGACTCCAGGCCCAACCCACAATGAATGCAAACGGGCACGGTGCACTTGGAAGAACTTGTTAGGACAGCCAATGAAGTTACAGGTACCCATCATCTGGCTGGAAAGACACAAGGTGTATCTTGTCTCTAAATCCCACAGATGACCTTAAATTAGAATTCATTCAAGCTTAATGAACAATAAAGTTCATGAAATTTCTAGGTCACTTGTGTTCTGATAATATAACATTGCCAAAACATAAGGTGAAATGCGCTCTGACTAGGAGGAAATGGGAAAAGTGAATCCTTTGCATATTCGTCTCGGGCAAGCTGAGGTTTGACAACACCCAAAGACAAATCCTGCCTTCCCGCATATACGCAACTGGATTTTGCACACAGGAACAATAAGCAAACTCAATTCCATATGCCATATTTGTAAAAAGAAAGCTTCCTGGAGAACAAACAACTCTCAAAAGCTTTGCTGAAGTCAAAGCCATTCTCTCCTGTGACTCTTCAGGAATCAATCTTCTTTTGTTTAGGCATGATGCTGCCTGAAAACCCACAGAACCATGACTACTGCACCCAGCCAACCTGTTCTCTAGGTACATTGAAACACAATCACAGAGCAGTTTCTGATTGTCCCTGCTTATTAGCCTGCTTTTCTCTGCAGAGCCAATGTAATTATCTAGCTATTCACATCTTACCAACAGAAATGTCAATTAAGATTGCCTTTCAGAATATTTAAAGCTAGCACTACATTAGCTTCGCAGAACTATATGTGCTTTTTTTGTAGGACCCATAAACAATTTAATGTGATTTTCTGACTGCAGGTTGAGCTTTTCAAATCTAGAAAAAATGTTTGGAGAAAAAAAAAAAGCCTATTTTTAAATCGATCCATTTGATTTGGATCAGACGGACATTAAACTGTAACAGCACTCACACTTTTCAGAGCAGACATACTTTTTAAAGAAGTGCTCATGTGGCTTTCACCTGCTGTTCAAAGCTAAAAAGATTTGCATGGATTTGACTTGACTCAGAGTGCTTCCGTTTATTAATAGTTTAACAGAAACTCAAAAGATGGATTTTTCTAAGAATGATTATTAAGACAGAACTCTGCAATACTACAGTGTGTATTTAATTATTTATTTTTTCCTCCTAAAGTCAGTGCGTAAAAAATATTACTGTAGAACTTCATTCACTCACACATGGACTGGAGGACCAGTCACAGAAAACAGAAGATTATTGACTAATGAGTAAGATATCAAGCACAACAAAAACACTGCAGTCCTTTGGTGTACTTTGTTCATTTCTTCTGACTAGTGTAAACTATGTATAAACATTAATCATACAAGGGAACCCATTAAAAAGTCAACATTTGTCAACCAGTACCACCCAATTCCCACAGTTTCTAGTCAACAACTCTTTCTCAGTTTTGTAACAGATTTAAGCAAGTTGGAGGGGAGGGAAATTAAAAACTCCTTGTGATAAGTGGAGGCAAATACTGACTTCTTAAGGATAGCTCTCAGAAATATTTAAAATACTCTTTTGTTCTTTGCTAAGAACTGGTAGATTTTCAGTGAAGCATTACAAGGTCTTTAGATAAAGAAAATAAAAATGAGGTTTATTGCAACAGAAATTTCAGGGCTTGTTTTGTAGATTGGGTAGGTATTCATTGGCACAAATAGTTATGGTCAAGCCCTTGTGAGTGTAAAACACTCAAGGGTCCACTAAAATTAGTGGGAATTTTCTAATTCTAGCATATCCCAGAATTATGAAGTTACTGTGTAGTAAAACAGTCACTGCTAGTAAAACATCAGGAGAATACCTGAAATCCTTGTTTTTCATTATGCTGATAATCTGAATTGCTGTCACTTGGAAGCCCACACTTAGTCTTTTCACCTCCATCCTCCCAGTATCTTTTTAATTATTTTGGATTTCCTTCCTGTAAAACTGTATCTAAAAATGTTTCTAACAACCACATGTTTTGAGGCTCTGACCAAATTCTCTTCACCTCGCATTCAGATGCAGTAATGACTCTGCAGGCTAATGAGCACTGACTGTAGCCCTACTGCAGCAGTTAAAGTGTCTTTGATTGGCCCAGCATGCTAAGCTGCCAGACTAATGACTTCCACCCCTTTGCTAACAGGGCAATATGTTGCTAACTACTGAACTCTGACAATAATGTTTCCAACTGTGCTGGTGAGATCACAAAAATGGCATTTTTATAAGTTGTAATCAAAAATGACTACAGTGCAACACTTTCCTCATTCCGCCTTTCACGGGCGAGCATGTTAACCCCCAGTTGAGATGACAATAAAAACAAGGCATGTTTTAATTGTGCTTGAAATTTATAAAATCTTTTTGAATGCTCATCTTTATGGGACCTGTAACTGTTAGCTCACTATAGCCAGTGAGATGCCAAAAGCTGGACAGTCCTTTGGCAAAGTTTAAGTACATCTGTGCTTCTGATGTTCTGAGATCCACAAGGTGCATTATAACCTTTAAATAACAAATACAGCCTAGCAGTAAGGAGTTCCTCAGATAATATTTATCTTGAGAAGCGGCAAGCGAGAGCTGCCAATATGACTGAGAATTTTTGTTATTGCTTCTGATTTTTCTACCCAATGATGCCTATCTCCTCGTCACAGCTTAAGGAATACAGTTCTCATGGACAGACCAACATGAAGAACAAATACAAAGTTTCGATTTTGCTGGGATACGTACTGTAAAAACGGCATCAGCACAATACATGAGCGAAGAAGGGGTCTCCTCTTGATTTCTCTTCTGAAACACGCATTTTGCTGGAATCCATCTTTGATGTTTAAGATATACTGATTATGCCAAGTAACAAACCGAACCTCTTTCAGACCACGGCAGCTGGCTTCTTCTATCAATCTTACAACAGGCTGTTTCAAAGAAATTAAGAAAACAAAAATGTACACATGATAAATTACATGTTCAAAATGTAATAATTTTGCCAGAGATCTCAACGAATCCTTCTCTCTACTCCTTTCCTCTCTTCTCTCTCTCCCCTTGTGCTCTGAGGCACAAGTACATTCAGGCTGCTGAAAAATGTTCCATTACCTGTTTGCAAGATGTGCCAACAAGGCAGGTTTCACAACTTTTCTATGTAATTAGTTCTGGTGCTGTTGTATTTTTACATGTCAAATGTTATTCCCAGTATCTAACCTAAAACTCTGTTGCCACAAATAACCTACTTTTTTGTCTTTGCCTGTTGAATGTGAAAAGCAGAAGTCTGCTGCAGAATGATCTTTTATTTATTAATATATTCTCTTTTTTCTTTCTTTCTTTTCTATGCTAGAGAAATGCAGTTCTTTTAACTTCTCCTCACAGGTCAAACATCTTAAACTTCTTGTTATTTTTGGTGCTTTCTTTCAGATTCTCTCCAGTTCCTTTTTATATTTGCAAAGCCCTAAATTGCATACAGTGCTCTGACTCATAAAAAGTCAGCATGATGTGTGAAATGTGATCTAGTTTACACTGCCAAAATTATGAGCACTGATAAGGTTTTATTCAAAATATTATGCACAACTCTGAGCCAGCCAAAGATGAGCTCTTAACTACAAGTATTTAAAAGTCTTGCTGGAGATCTTACTTGAATGAAGTGAATAGAAGTATTCTGGGTTTGGTTTGGTTAGGTTTCGGCTAGCACAATACTGTTTGACAGTGGATGTGATTTCTGTGTCCATAATTGGGGTTAATGAGTTAAAAGAGAGAGGACCTACTTACAACCTGATATGGAAAACCATGGCTGTTAAAATCCAATGGGCAGTGGTGACACTGGAACAAATGTCCATAAACCATGAGTGAACAGATTTAAACTAGACATTTAGGAAAAGGTCCCTAAGGAGCAGAGGCATTTGTAGCCCATCCAGCTGCAGCAGTGTACAGTGCAGCCAATGAGACAGCAGGGGGCTGGATCTAGTCATTCTGGAGGCCCATGTCCTGCATTGCAGTATCACTGGGGACAGGTAAATAAATCAAAAAACTGCACAGCTAAACGACAGTACAGTTAAAAAAGGCTGCAGAGAGCCACCCCCCCGTCTTGAAACCAGATTTCTAGGGATTAGAAAGGACATTCTTGGTACTGACATGGCCAGTTTGCTCTCAAATTTGACAATTTAGTCAGCCTCTGTGTCTCTAATGTTTTCAGGGATAATTCAAGCTGCAGTCCAGCAGAGCAGAATTCTCCTTTTACTGCTTTTTCAGTTCAGCACTGACATTCTTGATTTTGTTCCTCAACAATAGCTCTTAAGTAAATTTCCTGAATGTTCGAAGAGGAAACAGACTAAAAATGTACATATATAGTATATAATGTACGCAAGAGTTCTGGGTACAATCCAAAAGCAGAATTCTCAAATATGTTAAATACCTCAGAGTATTCTCTCCAGCCAAAGTGGTCCCTGCAGAAGTATTTCCAGACTGTGTAGTAGTTGGAGCTGGAGCTGGGGCAGGAAGGTGTGGACAGCCTCCGCATTTGATCAAACTCAACAGTTTCATATAATTTCATAATATTCAAATCCACCCAAAACTCATGTCCCCTGGAAAGAACAAGAAAAACAGAATTCTCACTTCCTGTAATCCATTAAAAAGATATTTCAGAGATAGTAAAACAGCCAGTCAGAACTATAACTGGCACAGCCCTCTTCAGAGATACCCTCGATCTAGCTGCACCCGGGTCACACAATCCCCATCAACATGAGGATATCCCACAAGCTTGAAGTGGGCACAACACAGAGACAAGCTAATTGAGGATACTGAAGAGCTGTGAGGGCAAAGTAACTCTTCAAATGTCTCCAGGGACAATGGTGGAAAAAACATGGCCTTCAGCACAGGAAGACATAAAACCAAACCCAGCAGTCTTCGTAGTCCAGTGGTATTTATTCAGTATGCATGAACAGTACAAAGATCAATATACATATCCTTGACATTTTGAGCACAGCTAAGTAAATACATCACACAACCGTATTTGATGAAGCAGCCACACACTATTCAAAAGGTTATTCTTGTGAAAGTTAGTGCTTCAGGGAAGAAAAGAAAATGTAAATGGCTCCAGATGAGGAGCATCTGCTGCCAATCCACCAGAGAGTTTGAGTATCTTTCATCACATGCCGCAGAGAAGAGCTACCATAATCTGAAAAGGAAACATGATTTCACAATTATGGAGCCTACACTGAGGAATACTGGCTTTTTTTTTTTTTTAGTAGCTATACTGTAGCTACAAAAATCAATATCAGTATGCAACTTCACTGACTGGTGCTTCCAAAAGGACCTAACAACAATAGGATGCTACAAATTAAGAACCAGAGTATACCCATAAAGGGTAAAGTTTTAGATAAACTAAAGGAAAAAATAAAAGGGCACTTCCTCTACACTTCACAAAACCATGTTTAACAGTGACTGTGGAATGCCTCAGCAAACAGTTTCTAAAGCTATTTTGTTAGTCAGTATTAAGAGAAAGACATCAAATAAAAGAACATTCTCAAGTAAAACATGGAGTTCTAAAGCTCTGCTGATCATTAGACAATCACTGGTTTATTAGCAATCAAGAACTGTAGAAATTCATAGAAATTGGAAGAAATGACTGCAATATTCATTCCCTACAGAAATCGGGGTTTTTTTGAGTTGGGATTAACGTATTTCCAAAATAATACTGTTTACATAATTAGTTTCTACTTTTATAATCTCTTTACAAGTTGTCATCTTACTGGTATTCGTTAACAGTTACTAATCTTTGGCAACTGGAAATGAAGCTTTTGAGACTATATAAAATATTTTCTTTGAATTCTTAAAGTAAACATAAACCAAGCTGATAATTGAAATCTACAGTTTATTTTTAAAACATTGCCACATTAATACCATAGAGATCAAAATACTGTGCATGAAATTTGCCACATCAAGTGACAGCTATTCTCAACATCTATATGATTTGATGAATGCAGATTTGCTTGAGAATGGCTGCAATTTTGCTAGTTATTTCACACTCTTACTAGTACAGTTGCTGAAGAGTTTTATTACATTGCTTCCACAGAAAACTACTGAAGAGTTCCCACTTTAAAAAATGATGATCAGCTGGAAGGATCCTTCAGCCCTCAACAGGAGGTACAGGTGCATAGCTGTTCTTGGTGTTTATCATCATCAATTAATTGCATTTGGGCCTCTGAAGTGCTAAGCACAGTTTGTAGTATTAAGCACTTTCCTGACATAGACAAAAGGACAACGTGTCTCTTCCTATGGGTTTACAATCAGGCAATTTGATCCACTGCTGTTTGGGTAAATTTAGATTGCTCTGTTTTCAATAAGCAGTCACGTAAGACTTACAGATACAGAATAGTCCCAAAAGTCAAATCAGATGTCTTAACAATGCAAGTCCATGAGCTACTTTTGAAGTTGTTTGGACACAGAAGTCATTCGTCTTGCAGCTCCCCCAGCACCCCAGACCAAGGCCCCTCAGCATGGGTTTTGTCTGACTCATTTCAGGGACAACTCACCCTGTGGGTGGCTGTCCCTGCCACAGCAGACCTGCCTGCAGGAGCAACAGCTCCAGCCAGCCTTCTTCCCCTTTACACTGAGAACTTACTGTAAAAGGAACATCTTCCCCGGTCCCTGCACGTGATTCTCTAAAAACTGTCATAGAACCGCACTAATTAAGATGAAAACTCTGTCAAGATGACACTATCACATCAAATCATTTAAAGATTTAACAGTGTGTTCCCTACTTCCATCAATGTCATACAAAATCATTACACTTAGACTATGGGTACAGGAGGAAACCAGCTATTCTGCATAGGTGTATTCTATTAACTTGTGTCTTCCCATCCAAGCTGCATCCCACTACAAGACGTTTGATACACTAATTAAAACTGACATTCCACAGCCCACTGCATCAGAGGCTAGTACACAGGCACCCATGCGACCCAAGAAAACACATATAACAACAGCATGACAAGACAAACGTGAAATACAAGTGATACAGCACAGATGCAGTCAGAAGGAAAAGTAGCACTAAGCAAAATAAATGACCGGTACAAAGAAACTGAAAGTAAACGTAGGGCTTAAAAAAAAAAAACAACACACATTTTCTGGAGTGAAAAAATCTAGTAACAGATCACCCCACCTTCCTCGCACGCAGTCATTTTGTTCCATAACAAGCTACAATCTACTTTATCTGAAAACAGTGCGTGAAATCATGAGGAAATCATCTCTGAAATACCAGTGTTATTATTTATAGTATTTGCAGGCAGCATCACAAGCATGATTTTTTGAGTGAATTTCATCATGAATATATTTTTAATGCTCCTTTAGGCATTTGCTTTTTCTTCTCAAAATGCTGTCTTACAGTTCTGAATCCCATTGCCTAATAAAGCTGTCATTTTTGAGAAAAGCACGTTTAGCAATTGATATTATTTATATTATCCTTTCAGAGCGAGGAGTTTGACTCACTGTTTTGGGGTTATGTTGCACCCACAAATCCAATCCTGAATCAAGACCCCAAGATATTGTGCTGCACATTGTATGAAACAAATACCCCAAAGCTATTTTTCAGTACAGAACCTCACAATTTGAGCATTCATTCTCACTTGCATTTCTTTTCAAGTCAAATACCATAACACATCCAACGATCTGTGACCTCCAAAAAAGTGCAACAAAATAGAAAATCTTTTCTTTATGAGTAAATTATTTTCTTTTAAAGGTGGTAAACCCCAGAGGATTATTTAATTTTATTATAACTCTGTATGTTGCATATGGTGGTGTGAAAATTGATAATGAAAAAATGTTTGCAGTAGTTCTATGCCAATGCAGTGCAAAGCAAAGAGAGTATGAAAATCAACCTACACTATAAATATGATAAAGATTATCCACTAGCAAGCTGAACTCTTTTAAAAGTAATAACATACTGGTTAATAGCCTAAAAAGTTAAAGGTTAAATTTTGAAGACTGGAAAGCAAATTCCACAGACACTTGAAACATGGCTGGCTTCCAACAACATGACTTGGGTATTTCTAATATGGGCTTAACTGTGCTAAAATACAGTCTCCAACAGGTACAGGAGAATCAAAGTAATGCAATGGGAGGGACCCTGTATAAGTTAAAAGTCTTTCCAAGATGAACACAGTATGAGACTGCTTTTTCTCATGCTTTTAATGTAGAGAAAGCAGATCTTCAGGATGACCTTCTAAAATTCTGGGTTGAGAGTGTACATGCAAAAAAGGACATTTGCATGCAGACATGTTCTAACTGCAGAACAGGTAAGGAACTGATACGGCTTTCTTCTAATAGTGCTGTAACAACATGAAAACTTCACATACAATTGCAGTACAACAAATTGCAATTTTTTTTCCTACAACAAACAAAATCTATGCACAGCTAAGTGTGCATTTATGTAGCTTGCAAGACTCTGTTCAAGGTTTATAAGGCTGGCAGCTAATGACAGCTTACTGTGAAAACAGTTTCTCTGAAGGTTGAATATTTTTCTGTAAAACCTGTATAGAATGTGCCAAATTATTTCTCAGTCCTGAAAAATGTAATGATTGTAATGTCTGTTGTTTGGAGTCTTTTACATTTCTGTAGCTCATTGCTTCTGCCTCTTCTTTATCAGATTCCCCTCCCTTGTAAGCAAACTGAGGAAGACAGGATAGTCATCGCTCCATGACTTATACTGACAATTCACTGAAAGAACAACCCAGGCACCAAGACCTGAAACAGGTGATTACCGCCCCTGCAAACATTCTTCCTGAAAGCCTATGTACGATACCACGCGTTAAATGTTCTTGTTTTCTCATTCGTAAATAGAACTGCTCAGTCTGTCTGTGAAGGTCATAGCATTTCTCAGCATCCCACCTTCTGGAGCATGCCTGTGACACAGAGAGCAGAGCACAGCTTCCAAAGCTCCCACATACCTAATGCTGGCTTTCAGCTTGGTTAATACAGATCCATTGCTCTTCAATTAAAGATGAGGACACTGGCTCTGTGCAGGTGCTATCTGGGTTTACTCAAAGTTTCTCTCAGAATAAGAGCTGCAGTTCAGAACCCAAAAAAATCAATCTCTATTTCTGGAAGAAAAAAAATGTGGTCAAGGTATTTCTTGGTATGGTATCTTCTATGCATCCCCCTTAGCTGCGAATAGGGAAAGGATGTAACATAGTAGAATTTTCCTGAAACTCAAACTTCTGTTGAATTAGGGATGCTTTAAAAATTGTATTTCTATTTTTCAAGTTGGTAGAGTGTTTAGAACACTACTTCCCGTTAACAGAAAATTTAAGTGACCAAAATATCTACACAACAGGTTTTTATTTCTTTCCCTGAATAGTATCACAGAATCACAGAATGGTTGGGTTAGAAGGGACCTTAAAAACCATCAAGTTCCAACCCCTCTGCCATGGGCAGGGACACCTTCCACTAGACCAGGTTGCTCCAAGCCCTGTCCAATCTGGCCTTGAACACTGCCAGAGATGGGGCAGCCACAGCTTCTCTGGGGACCCTGTGCTAGTGCCTCACCACCCTCACAGTGAAGACTTTCTTCCTAATAGTATTTTAACTAAAAACATTCAAACTCCAAATTTTCTACCTAACAGTAAATTATTTGGAATAACATTGCAATATTTTATACAGCTGAAAATTTTAGATGAATGCATTTATTTAAGTGACTGCATCTGAAAACCACTATGTGCCCAAAAGCCTACCTCATTCTCCCCCTCCCCCCATTATAACATTGTGAATAAGGAAAGATACTCTTTCACAAAAACCCTTGATTCACACAAAGTATATATTACTCCGATGCTCATTTACATTCTTTAACAGTGTATTTCTCTATTCAGAAGTATTAGCTTTTTCAAATTGTAACATTCACTAGTTTTTAAGCTCTGAAATCCTAAAGCAAAGTTATTTAATAATAGCTCTCCAGTTAAAGCACTTCCTCTGTATATTAAAAAGCCTATTACCAGCTTACATAATGCAAAGCCGTAACAAAAAATTTTGATTGCAGCAATTGGTTGTGTGATTACATTCCTGGCTTTAGCTTTAAGACACCAGTGATGAAAGCAAATGTGACAACTGTACCTCTCAACTGTTTGAGTCCTTAATATAGATGAAAGACCCCAAATTTAGAGCTCAAGAACAGTAAGAACGCAGGATACTCAAGGTTATGTCTGATACATTCTGTAGCATAACATAATTTTATCTTCACACAGTATAATGATTTATTACTTCAGAGATACAGTGTACGCTATCTAAAGTAAAGGGTATCCTCTATAATGTATAGACTATTGATAACATATAGATTAGGAGAGGGGAAAACCAACAATAAACCAGGCACACATCACCTTGTTTTGCGCCCTGAAGGGAGCACAAAAGAACACGTAGCACATCATACACAGGTGATTGCACAGCTATCTGCATCTCTGGGAGATGCTCCCATGCAATGGTGATGAAATACTCAGGTACTGTGATGATGACAGTGACAAAACAAATATACATGAACCCAACAATTAAAACCCTTTCTTGCATGCGGGGGTGAAACAGGCCCCTCCCAACACTTCCTTGGCACCATCTCCAAAAGATGAGCTCCATGAAAGTGGTCCATCGCTCTTTATGCTTTCCTTGGGCAGTTTATGTTAAGGAAAAGGAGAGTTTTGTAGCTAATAGGATAAAAGAAAAAAAAATATCTAGTGTTTTTTACTGATGGACTTTAAAGTCTTTATCTGAAATATCAGTCTAGAGAAGGTCGGAAGGAGATTAGAAAGGCTAAATGTTTGTCAGACATTTGGGAAAGCAGGAAATGTATTTCAAATACCTTGGTGGGGAAAAGTGTTACTCCCAGTACCTCTCTGCATCATGCAACAGGCTTCTGTACAGCTTGAAATCAGTAATAAAAACAATGCTGTTTTTTTCTACCAAAAAAAAAAAAAATACTAAGCCCCCCTGCAAACACCACAGCTTTGCCTCATTTTGCTTCTGAGGTATAAAATCCCTATCTCTATTTTTCCCTGGGAAAGATAGATACGCAGAGAGACTAAAATAGCTTCTCCCAAGTCCCACAGAGAATCTGCAACAGAGGTGGGAACAAAGATTTCTTACGAACTTCACCAACTAACCAAATAAAGGTCTATAAAATGTCTGCACTGAAAGAATAAACATATTGAAACTCTTAAGAACGCATCGCACAAACCCAAATCTGGTGGTGTACAACAGCACAGTTCAAAATAAAATTCCACGTGTTTTCAAAGCAGAACCTGGTTCCTCAACATTTTCTCTGTACCTTAACTATAAGGAGTAATACAAAGACATAACCTCTTCAGGACACTGAACTGAGTAGGTACATCGACTAGAAAGCTACAACGCTGAAGTCTTTTTTCAGACTAATGTAGCCTCCTAAAATAAGGATATTTGGGCTTGCTCTTCCTTGCATCCTTCTGAGGAACTTCAGCCAAATGTGTGCATCGTCTGTGCTCTTTCCGTTCAATATGACACATGTTCACTAGATGTTACGTACAAATAGATGACGAGGAGAAATACTTTTGTAAGTGCTATGAAAATGCATGCGGCTTCAAACTCTTCTCCTAAGTTCAGTTACATGTCATGAGTCTTACCGCAAACAGGGTTCAGAAAAAACAGAAACCTAGTGATCAACAAAGGTCTGTACAGGAAATGAAACTCAGTTCCCATCAGAACAGCTGTGATACGAAGCAAGACTGAGAGTTAAACACCACTCAGATGATGAAACTGGTGATTTTCTCTCTATGACTAAACCAGCTCCTCTCTGCAATAGCAACAAGCTGAAAACCACTCATGGGAACAAATTAACTTAAAAGATTTAAACAGATACAAAACCCTTCTGTGCTTAGGTTGGAAACACAAACTGAACTCAGTTACTGTAGCAGATATGTCTGTCATTTACTCTTTCTGGTGACCCCAAATTAGCAGTTTTTAATCTTATTTGTAGCAAACAGTTGTTTGAAGTCGCAGACTGTAGTCCAGTTCTGGGTGAGGGAACTTCAAGTATATTGTCCTTACGAGGTCTTCCTTTTTAAGCAAAGTACTGAAATAGGAACATCAGATCTTAGACAACACAAGCCAAAATTTGCTCCCATCAAAACCAATACCAATTCCATAGGAAGTAACAGTAAGCAAGAGCTCAGGTAACACTCATGAAGGAACATTCATAAAACAGCTCTTCACAATGTAGGAATAAAAATACAGCCAAACCCTAGCTAGTGCCATAAGGAGCATGAAAGGAAAATATGAACCTTCCCTCACAGAAGCAATACTTGACATGAGGGCAAGAACAAAAACAAGCTAGCAAACATGATCCTGCAGTCTTGATCTTACCAGTATCTCATCATTCTTAAACTGAACAGAGGGGCAGCAGGTGACAGAGCAGGAAATTAGGTTCATGTTCCACTTAATTTGCTCCTTCATCATGTCACACTGCTTCTCTCTGCTGTGATCGTAAGCCATGCAGGAGGAGTTCAACAAGGCAGACTCAGAAAAGAGGTGCTACAGAAAGGTTTACCTTTACACTTAAAAAGCTTCATCATCAGAGAAAAGAAAATAATCTACCAATATAGTAGTAGCTTTACTGCTATTTTTTTAAAAGCTGGAAGGGCAGGTTTTCCGTAATACTGGTGACTAGAGGTGCCTGAAAAAGCAGTCTTCTGTAGTTTTCACAGTGAGAGGGTCTCACCTGACTTGCATGTTTGTAAATCTGAAACTACTACTGGCATATTGATCCAGATGTATATACAGCTTAAATGAAAGCCTGGCTCCAGATCTTTCTGGGGGTAGGGTGGGGGGGGTGGAAGGGAAGGGGAGGAATCAAGCTCTCTCACACACCAAGATACCATCTCTGGATCAGGAAGACATTGAGGCATGATTACTGGAAGATGACAGACGTATGTCTGTCCTGTTAAGAAACCTACTATTGGCCACTTTTGAACAGGAGGTACCGGGTTAAAGTGGTCCTTTTGTGTGAAGTGCTGCTAAGTTCTAAAAATCCATAGCAAAGAGGATGACAAACACATTCAAATCTTCCAAGTGTTACTGCATGCACCATATTTCATAATTCAAATCCAAGTTACAACTTCTATTTGCAGTAGAGGATAAACATGGATGTCCTTGTCTGAGACAGATTGCTGGTTTCAAAGGTCTCCTACCTGCAGCTGATGAGGATACATTTTGCAGAGAGTTTTGTTTGTTAACTTGCATTTCTATATCACTAAATGTTTTACAAACAGCACAAGCACAACTCTGAGTGGCAACAGAGCTGACAGAAGAACGGGTTTTCAGGTAACAGGAAAGGCATCTGCTTTCACAAAGCTGTAATATGAACACCTTCTACAGCACTTCGATGGAACCTCGTGTTCAAAGCCCCATTTTCCGCAACTGTTCTGCACAGACAGGCCTGGGTATTTTTTGGTTGCGTTTTGTTTGTGGATTTTTTTCTTGTTGTTGGGGGGCAGTTTGTGCGGTTTGTTTCTTTTTTTTAGAATTCTATCCAATCTCAGGGCTTAAAATACCTCTGAAACGTACAATAAATAATGAAACTGTATCAGTTTCATCAATGCATTATAAAAGATGATCATATACAAGTCTAACATTGACTAGTGACCAAGTCTGGTTGTTTTGGTATCAGAATGTTCCATCTAACATTTCATGTCACATCTTCCACATCCAGTTTCCTAAACCTGGACTCCTATATAGATACATTTGACTACAAGTACCAAATTCTGCAATTATTACTCAGCTCAAATCCCTACTGATTTCAGCAAATATATGTACCAACTACAAAGGAACTTCACGATCACTGCTCCTACTAAGCAAATAGTTTTAACAGACTCTTTCTGTTCCTCATCCTTACTGAAATGGACAGGCAGACAATGTGACAACCGTGTGCCCGCTGGATTACCTGTAAGCAACTCTTCTGAGGAATCTGTTTCACCAAGCATAAATCTTTGTTTCAGAAAGGACTGTTTTATTACCATAAGAACACAGGGAACAGACTGACCTCAACCTGAAGCCTGGTGACAGCTGTTTCCAAAACTGTAATCTATGTTTATTGACATGAAACAAGAAAAGGGATACAGGAGTGATTGCCGATTCCCACAGCAGCTCAACATTAACACTTCTAACTTCCCTAGATTTGTATATCTAGAAGCCAATTAGTTTTATTTCATATGTAAATGATATTATAAAGTGGAGCCAAGAGGAATTCATTGAACCATACTATTAAAAAGCACAAGGCAAACACTTCTAAAATCACTTTACATGCTGTTTTTGAGTCTTTGTCTTGCATTTAATTCCTTGCTAGAAGCAAAGAAGTTCAAGACCATTCAGCTGTGTATATTCAAGAAACACCACACACAAAATCACCAGACACAGTGAATTTCAGCTGTTTTTTCATCTCCGGTGTTATCAATAACACGAGTTATCTTGCACACTGTGGCAACTGTGCAGATCAGAAAGATAACTCCCTAAATTTAACTACTCAACAGGTCAGACAACCTGCAGAAGTCCCTGAACAGTTGAAATGCTTCCACTATGCTTTGTATAATTTTAAAAACATAGAAGCATATTTGAACCACAACAGAGAATCAAGCTATTCCATGAACACATGAATGAAGGAATATTACTTCCCTGTACATTTATTTTTGTCCTTACTGTTCCTTTCCAAGTATGATTGATAACCCTACTGGGGAGCAGACAATATTTACTCTGACTTCATCCAAGAACCATGCATGTATACTGAATAATTAGTCAATTGCTCCCAGGCAGAATATGCACCACCTGCTTTTCCCTGACTGTGTCCCTGGCACCCAGTGATGTCTCTTTGCCAAGAGAAGGGGTGGAATTTTCAGCCAAAGCAGGGAAACTGATGGGTCAGGAACTGCAAAGTTATTTCAAACAAATCCTTGTGTAATCAGTAATGATGTTGCTTATTTTGAAAAGCAACACATGCATGATGAGACAGGTGTGTGTGGGGAAAACCTTCTTAGCTCTGCAGCCAAGTATTTCCCCTTACTAAAGGGTATTTTAAAATATCCCACCTTGGGTACTCTCATGCTGGAAAGCAGTACTTGGCATTGTTCTCTCCAATACTTAGCTGCAATCTGGAACTTTTCCAGGGCCTCTCCTTACATGTATGAGGAAAACTGAGAGCTTCTAAGTACTTTAACCTGTTTAAATTCATATCCCCCACTTGTTCAGATAGTTTGGTATTTGGCTTTAAATACTTGATAGACTTCAGAAAGCAAAAATATAAACAATTTATGATAAAGTTTTACATTCAGTTTGAGGCCAAACTGCAACAAGGATCTCAGGCAGTCATATTACAAAGTAAGTAGACAAGGTTTACCACTTCTGCTTTAAGATCGTGTTCCCTTAGGTGAAAGGCAATAACTTAATGTTGTTTTAATGTTATTTTCTTACATTACCCACCCCAATAACATTAAGATGAAGAAAGATTTTTATAAATAGCTATTTGAAGAACACCGTATTTGAATTTAGAGCTTATTCTCTAATTGAGCCAATAAGCCCAACACTTTCTTGAATAGCCCAACTTTCTTGGAGGAGCACACAATGGCAATGCTATGCATGCAGTCTGTAAGCATTACTCACTGTGGCATATAAACTGTGTTTAAAACAACTACCACCCACTGGTTGTCAGGCTGGCTTCCGCACGGCCCTTCTTGGACATGCAAACTGCTGAACAGACATTTCCTTGTTGTATGCAATCTGTATAGATAGGCCTGTAAAGCTTGTCTGACCACAAGAGATTAATAGCTTTAGCCAAATAATGTGGTAACCATGTGAACGATGAGCTGTTCTAGCATGTTTGCAGCCTCTCAGCAAGGTTCAACACGCTGCTATCTGCATCTTGTTGCCAGGAAACACAACATCGCCCAGGAACATAAGGGAAGCCAGGTTGCAGTGACCAACCACGAACTCCAGGAAGAGTCACACCGAGTCCAAGCAGTCCACACATAAAGGTTTAGCAGGTTCTTCTGACACAAGATGATGTTGCATAAGAAGAAACTGGCAAGGATACACAGTAAAACGTTTGCCGACTACTTAAAAATCTAGCTTAAAACCATGTTAAAACTAGGTTTTAAGGCCCATTATATTCAGTGTTTGAAATCAGAAGCTTTAGTCTTAAGAGGAAGTTTCACTCCTCAGTTCTCACCAATACTTACCCTCAAATATGAAGCTCTTCCAAAGGATGAAATACATGGAAGAGCTACAGAAACTGTCAATTTGTCATTCCATGGTTAAGTGGACATTGTAAATTCACAACAGTTATCCAGCCTTGCACTGGGGCATGATTTTGCAGCAGTGACTGAAGCAAAGATCTTCACAACATCTTTTAAGAGAAGGAAGAGTACAGGCTGTAGAATTAGCAGCTTAAAACAGAAAATTAAAAAAATATTGATGTTTGAAGTAATTGTTAAGTCTCGGTAGACTATTTTTACTTGAAGAAAACAGTCAGATAGACACTAACTAGGTAGCCAGTTCAACTCAACAAGATGAAGTCTAGTTTGCAGTCAAAGAATCTGCCTGCACTTTGACAGCAGAGTTTCACACCGACTGCAGCACACCTGGGTTTTCTGAGATCATTCTGTTTCCCTGACTTCATTCACAGTAACAGAATGTCATGTGTCTGGCAACACACCCAGTTTCTTCCCAGACCCGTGGGTCAGACAGAAACTGTACACCAAGAGACCGAAATATCCACCAGACTGGAAACCTGCAAAGTAAGTGTAAAGGCAGAAAACACTGTCCAGCCAATTTTACAGGCTGGAGACGATTAAGCAATCATGAAGATTTTTCTTTTTTAAATTAATAATTCTTAACTTCATCATTAGGAACATGTAGCTCCTGTGTAGTGATGGATTCTGTGATACTGGCTTCAACAAGAAAACTTTTTGCTTGTTTGCTGAGAACTCATATTTAAATTATTTGCATGGGCTTATTTTACTTCTGCAGTTGCTATTTTGTTTTCAGAAATGATTTTAAGTACTTGGAAAAAATTGAAGTTTTGTTTTTAAAATACAGCCAATGTTAACTGCTATGCAGTTACAAGATTTTCTTTTTTTTTTTTTTTTTTTTTTAAAACA
>JANHGB010039576.1:0-30574 GCA_026283785.1 Coracopsis vasa
AACTTCATAAGGTTGGCATCAGCCCACCTCACAAGCGTGTCAAGGTCCCTCTGGATGGCATTCCTTCCCTCCAGTGTTATCAACCGAACCACACAGCTTGGTGTCATCAGCAAACTTGCTGAGGGAGCACTCAATCCCACTGTCCATGTCACCGACAAAGATGTTGAACAAGACCAGTACCAACACTGATCCCTGAGGGACACCACTTGTTACTGGTCTCCAGCTGGACATTGAGGCATTGACCACAACTCTTTGCATGCAGCCATCCAGCCAGTTCTTTATCCACTGAGTGGTTCATCTAGTGGTCATCATAAATATGAGTTTGTTATGCCAGACCAAAAATCCATGTTGTCTACCTTTGGCTTGTGGATGTCTTTATTTAGGAGTAGGTTTACCTTCTGCAGTAATCAATGTTAGGACAAATACCATTCGTGTTCTCTTTTATTGCCCTGAAACAGGCATCTCCAGTGCAAATCAAAAGCTTTGTGGTTTAGATAGCAACATAACTGCAGTAGCATAATCTCTATTGCAGATAACACTGCTGCTGCAGTTGCAAAAACTTCAGCCACTACCTACTTATGCAGCATTTATGCTGGCAGTGCTGGAACTGCACAGCTTTTATGGAGTATTTATAGAGTATGGGGAAAAAGGTTTCAGACAAGGAGACAGTGTTTGCTGTAGAGGCTGTTCATGTGTGTGTGTGACTACAGTAAGGCATATTTGGCTCATATCTGTTTGCAGTACCAAAACAATATTAGAACTTAATTTTAATACCCTGCTCTATTATACTAAACAGTTAAAAGATAGGAGGCAAATAAATATAGGAATTCTGTGCGACTTCAATATATTGAATGGGTTAATGAGTAAACAGATAGAATAAGCCTGCATATTGTAATCTTTTCCCAGTCATTGACCTTTATATAACTTTTTGTCACTACTGACCTTGTTGATGAGGCAAACACAATCTGAGGAAGTGTGTCTGGGAACTGTATGATAGTCTGCAGCAGGCCTGGGGAATGCAGTGGGCTGCTGACTCATTCAAATATTTTGTATATAAATGGGCCAGTTCCAAGTCTCAGTTGCGTTATAGCAGTATTGTTTGGCGTTGCATTACTCTTGCAACATAACACACATTTTTCCCTTGGCTAGATTGTATATATTTAGAACTCTAAATCGATACACTGTAATGTTAATTTATAGTATGTTGTCTGTACCAATGTGTAACTCATGGCCAGTCTAGCATTGCTGTGTGCTATGCAGCACCTGGTAAGGCTTCTTCAGGGGGACATACTGTGTCTTCTTAGCAGCTGCTGCTCTGTGACCTGACTCTGAGATCACAGCATATAGAGGTGAGGTATTTGTGTATTAGGTCCTCTGTGAGATACTTTGGTTGCCAGTGTAAATAAAGAAGTATTCAACTCAGAATGAAAGTAGGTTTTTCCTTCTAACAGTAGAGTAAAATATACAGAAAATGTGCACTTTGTGTGAACAAAAAACAGCCTTTAGAAAATACTGCTTTTTTTTTTTTTAGTTGGTTGGTTGGTTTTAGTTTTGTTTGTTTCTGGGTTTTTTCTTTTTGTGTGTGTCCTTGATACCCTCTAATCTTATTTCTGGAAAATACAGTTATTACTAGAGAAATTCAGACAAAACAGTGTGATATCTCATGCCTTATGTATGTATGTGACCTACATAATTGAATAAAGTTTTTCTTATTTGGTGTGGGGATGTCTAAAAATCAAAAGACTTATGCACTGTGGATTGAGCGCCTTCTTTTTATAGCAAAGTAATATTTTGGCTATCAATTCTATAACAATGTTAGCAGCAAAACTTCTTTCTGTCAGGAAACTGTGATAAAAAGTAAAACTGAATGCTTGGGTTGAAGGGGGAGAATGTATATGCCATGTTTCCAGAATAATGTGATGATTTCTGGAAATACTGTCTGTTATTCAATAGGTGGCACTGTTCACTGGATGTCAGAGGAGGCTGATGCTTCTAGGGGCTGTTATTACTGGTGAAAATGTCATTTCTGTGGTATAAAATACAAGTTGTGAGAGATTGCCTCTTGTTTTTGGCAAGATTCCAGTTTTGCAGCTTTTCATGCTCAGTTATTTTTCTAGCTTAGTTACTTAAATTGTCTATTTAAAATTAAGTTTTTAAAATTCACGTTGCATCTAAATTTCTACTTCACTTTTTCCTAATCCACTGTAATTCACTGTGAAAAATTGGAAATAAATTCTCTGCTCTGAGTAGAGGAGGATTTGTCAGGAGTTAGAAGTGTCATTTCTGAATGCATGGTTATAGTGGGCTTTATAATTTTAAAATTAAATATTTTACAAGTTTAATGTCTCAGAGTTGACTTATTTTAAAAATATACTCTAAAAAAAATAATCCCTTGATAAAATATTTTCTTTTTGTTGTTTCATTTGTTTGCTTGGTTTTGTTTCCTAGATGGAAATTATGGATAATTTAACTAAGCAGAATTTAGCTCTGTGTGTTAGGGAGTAACTTGTAGTAGGTATAAAGGTAACTTTATTAATAATTATTGTTTGAACAATAGAATTTTTCAGTTCTTCTGCTAGTACAAAATGAATTTTTTGGAATGGATTTGTATAATGTTAGCTTTACTCTGACCTTCTCTTTAAGCAGGAGGAATACATTCATCATACTTCTGGAGCAGGCTACTTAGTAGATGCTGGCTTCTGAAATTGTAAAATTTATGGATTCTTTCACTACACTTTGCCTTGTATATGCTGTAAGGCTTCATGGTTTCAGCCAAGTCTGGGACTAAGCACACAAAACAAGGCTGGAAGATAAGACTCTAACGTACTTTAAAATTGATATAAACCCCAGAATGTTGCCAAATATTATGCTTGAAGTAATGGATCTAAGGGTTTTAGAATCTGAGTCCCCTCCTGCCTCTTTTTGGTTTTTTTGGCATGGGGGGGAGGAGAGAGGGAGGGCTTAGGGGAGTAAAAATTGTCCCCAGTGAATTAATATTCCAAAGAATGTATTGTATGCATTGTTGAAACACATTGTGAAATTACAATCCAACTGAAATGTGTCTGTACCATGGTTTCTGGGCCCTTGCTGAATTTCTTTTAGGTTTTAGCTTGACCTTAGTTCACTTGTTCTTCATTTGAAGCCATGGCTGACTCTCTGCACATTCTTTCATCTTTCAGTTTCCTGGAAACCATTGAGCTTATCTTTGTTTTGTGAATTGCATTGTTAACTGCTGCTTCAAAAAAAAAAAAAGTTGAGCTGCCAAATGCGTGTTGCTGAGCATAAATTAAAAGAATTTTATATAGAAAGAGTAGTAAATGTAATTATTTTTCAATTGTGCCTTCTACTAGTTGACCATTTGTGATAATCCAGTTGCATGCTTGATGATGTGTTGCATTGCTTCGTGGCAGACAGTAGGTTCAAAAGGACATTGAAGCAAGCTCTTAAGTAAGATAGTTTCACCTTTGCTAGATATGTTTGTTTATTTCAAATGTCTTACATGGAAAACTGATTTTTCCTGCCCAGTCACAGGTGCCTGTTTTGGGGTTTTGGTTAAATATATAAATATATATATATAAAATATATTTAAAATACACATTGAATATGTACACATTTAATTGTGTGTATACATATGTATAAATAGTGTTATCTCAGCACAACTGAGATATTGATATCTGCTTTAAAAAAAGTCTACTTACTTGCACTAAGTACTTTTAAAACACAAGCTTAATCTAGTTTGCCTAGTCTTAAATTTATCTTCGAATGTCCGTACATCTCTAGGAATTATTTTTTCACAAGTTTATGCAATCTAGTTGCCAAGTGCAGTATGTGATTGTCAATTATTGAGACCTTTTTAAATATAAAATAATATGAAAATACACATATTCTGTTATCTGAATAGCTGAACTTTGTAGGAAGGTGACCAGTTGCTGTGGATGATACAGAACTAAA
The DNA here is from genome assembly GCA_026283785.1 of Coracopsis vasa. Lineage (NCBI taxonomy): Eukaryota > Metazoa > Chordata > Aves > Psittaciformes > Psittacidae > Coracopsis > Coracopsis vasa. Next base: position 3,952 of record JANHGB010039576.1, read on the forward strand.
ATAGTAAATATACCAATGCTGTCAAGAACTTTGGTTACTTGCAGGAGCAAAAGACATGGTTCTTCTTGATACAGAATAATGTTTGTCTGTGGGGGAAAAACCAATCAAGATTAAATTCATTATTTTTTAGTGCTACAGAAAGTCTTGCAACCATTTCATGGTTTACCTTACATCAGAATAATGAGGGGATTTGTTGTTATACAACAACAAACTAACAGCTTTTTCCCTGAAACTGATTGAATTCAATGCACCTGATCCTGAGTCTCTATTGGGCAACTTTCAGAAAAGGAGAATAATTTTTCCTGACTTCTACTACAATTCCTTTTTCCCTTTAAAAGGAAGAAGAGCACAAAATAAAGTCCTACTATATATTTAGAGGGTAATTTTTGAACTAGATAGTCATTTAGCATGGTTTTAAATTACAGTGTCTGCAGAAATTAATTACTAATACTTCTGAACACAGGAACATAGCCATATTTTTTGATTTTGTTCACTGTTAGTCATTCTAGGTTCTTCTGATATGCTGTATAGTAACATATAAATAGCAAACATCTTTATATCAATTCACACAATATCATGTAGTGGTCTGTTTCTGAATAAGCATATGTTTATATGTCCATAACAGTAGAACTTGTTTAATGAAACGTTTTTGTAACACATATTTAATTGCACCAAATAGAGCAAAAAAGGTCAACTCATCTAAATAAGGTTAAGGTGTACCACTTTTTATGTTTTTCCTTCAGAAGATATTGGCGAGTTCCTAAATTCGCTTGCCAAGCTGTTGCCAAGCTTCAAACAGATCTTGTTTATTCAAGTTCTACAAGAATTTGTTCTCATTATGTGATTGTACAAAGGTGTTTCAGAATGAAATGTGGTAGCGTTTCTACCTGGGAGAAAATAGTAGTGTGAAAACTTTATTTTCTTCATTTAAGAAGCTATTTAGAATCTTTTAAGCTACTACACACATAAAGAGAGAAATAAGATAAATAGCAAATTGATAGTTTAAATATTGCTCTCATATGATTAAAATATATTTCCTGTTGATTGTTTTTCACAGGACTGTGGACAAGAATGAAATAGCTGCTATAAGTATTTATAATAAATAACTTGAAAACTAAAAATTGTATTAAGACAATTTTTGTATAACTGTTAAATTTTTAATACTAAATTCTATTAAAATATTAATCAGTTAAAGTTTTAATGATGCTTCTAGTTTATATAAAAAAATATTAAGATGATATTAACATATATGCTGGAGCCAGTTAAATTGAACTACATCCATGTGATGGTAAGAAACATTTGCCAACTTGCATCACAAGTATTAGCTGTGCATTGATGCTGTGTATGAGAAGTCATTGCTGGAATGTGATACCTGCAGTGAGACCTGTTTTAAACATAATGAATTCTCTGACAATTCAATGTACCTATCCTCCTTCTCCCAGAATGTGGAGTTTCCAGTTATGATGACTGCTAGTCATTTGCCCCAGAATGTAGGAGCAAATTGAGAAGCATCTCCCTTCTTGTACTTGTCTCAGATGATTTTGAGCAAAGGAAACCTTTTGTCTTTTCTTATTTTTATTTTTTGTGTGTGTGTGTTTCTCTAACCACTGTAGTAGTTGTTCCCATTCTCTTTCTCAATATCTTGCATATGATCTCATTTTCTTCTGTAGAGTTGAGCGTTCTCATCCTTTTTTCTCCTATATATTATGGTGTTTTATCTTAAACTATCTTGGACTACTCACCTATCTTTAAATTCATGTAGTGGTATTTAAAGCCATTGATCCTTCCGTTTTGTGTCTCTAATATAATTTGAATGTAACTGTAACTGCACTTTCTTAATTGTCTTTTTTCATAAATGACATTTGACACCATTGAACAGATCCTTATAGGAAGTATATTTTGTCTTAGATGATAACAGAATTCATGAAAATGAATATGCTTCTATGCTTATATTATTCCTTCAGTATATCCTTTGTCACACCCTGTGAACTCTCTGACCTCAACAAATATAACATTGTACATTTTTTATTACCTGATCTATTTGCCTCCTAACCTCTCCCACAATCATGTCTAAACTAGGTTACGTGTATCCACTTGCAAGGCCCTTTTTCATCCCTTCTTAGCTCCCCTTTCAAGCTGTCATCTTTAGTTCATTGTTGAGATAGATAAATATGTGCCTTCAAAGCAGGACAGTGCCCTTCATCACCCAGTTGTATTTTCAAAAAATTGCATGTTGCTCTGCTTCCCTCATGCCTAAAGCCTTTTTAGAACACTTTTTAGTGAATTGATGAGGATCATATTTCTAATTTAAGATAGTCAAGTGTATTGGTCAATGGAGTTTCAGTGCTGTCTTGATATTTGACTACCTCCATGTATGTGGCTTTTGTATGGATATGCTTACAGGTTTGTTGGGATTTTCTTTTCTCCTTTCTCTCACTGTGTTTGTACACAACCTAGCATCACATTTCAATGCAATGACTATGATTTATAGCTGCAGTGGTATTAAAATAACTAGCAATTTCTCTGGTTAGTACAGGTGTCCATGGCATAAGATTTTCATCATTGAAGCATGCATGTCCTTTTGAAGCAAGGAGAAAGTGTTTATTTGTTGTTACACATCTCTGTTGGCAAACTTAGGAGCTCCTTATTCTTTGCTGCCAGTTAGCACTTTAATCTCTGTAAGAAAGAAGCCTTGTTTTTGTTGGCCTGCTTGCACTCTATGCACTAAAGAGAAGTAGTCAGGAAAAAAGCCTGTTTCTCTGCAAGAGTTGTAGTGGAAGTCTGTGTTTTTACTTTGCCCTAAGATATCTCATTAGAAATGGGAGAAAGAAAACAGCAGGGCTGCTGTGGAGGAAGCCTTCTGCAACATGTGCTTAGGTGTAGTTTATCCTTTGTGGGGTCAGTATTAATGTCTTGATCTTTTGACAAGTGCCTCTGTCCTTTTTAGGCTTGACAGCCGTGTAATTTAGACTCTGCGATACACGTCAGCATAGAAATCTTTTGTAAATTTATCTTATACGTGTATGTCTGCATGTACAGATTGTGTAGTAGAGCTTTAATCTTTTCTTGAGGCACCTTAACTTGTTAGGCTAGGATGGATGGGTAATCAGACAGCATCTCTAAAAGCAAAGGACAAAAACCACATAGCGGATGTGCAGGGCGGTAATATTCTTGTAAACTACACCAAACTCTTTGACATCCACATCAGACTCCTAGGCCAAAACCATCTTAAATATCCTAGCAGGGTGTGACTCCCCATCTCTTTCAGGTGGGATCTAGTCACTGTACCTAATCTTGGTCATATATTTTTTTCTGCCTTGCTATTGATGGTCTTCTGAGTGAATTTATCTTTTCTCTAATGCCTTATTGTAAAGTAGTGTAGTAATACTGTAGTGTATATATATATGTATCCAACACTAAACAATATTTGTTACTAGGAAGAATATTCAACTAAATAATCTGAATAGTTTCACTTTCTGGGATGTTCATGGAAAAGAAGATTGAAACTGGATAACTGCTTATACAAACATGAACATGTGGTTGTAGCAGACCTTTTTTCTTCCTAGCTGCTTTTCTTTCTGTAAATCAAAGCTTTCCTTCAAAGACATCTCAAGGAAAAGTGGTGTCTCACAGCAGGGAGTCTTTATTCTACAGGAAACAAACATTTTGTGCCTGTCCTCTGCTATTGGCTTAAGTGTAATGGAAGCTTAAAGCTCCTGGTTTGTGAGGAGGAGCATAAAGGACTTCACCCTTCTTGTTGAAGCCATGTGTATTACCTTCTCAAATTCATAGAATCTTCTTGAAGAAGCTCTTGCCACTGCAGGCTTTTTCAGTTAGTGTTCTTTCTATTAAAAAAAAAAACCCAAAACAACAAAATCCCCCAAAACCCAAACCCAAAGATTCCTATATTAGGATAAGAAGATTTGCATATAAATATAGCACACTAAAAGTTTTTTGATTTATCATATATTTAACAGGCATACCTGTGTAATGTTGAAAGTAGAGTTGTTTACTGCTAGAATTGTCACTCATGCAATATCTTGTACTAATTTTTCATTTAAGATAATTGGGGAAATAGAATCCCATGTAAATAATGACAAGTGTTTTTCTTACTCAAATTTTTAGAGACGAAGCTAGAAAGCAGTTATGAGGAAAGCGACTTCAAGGTGATATCAATAAGCAGCTAGCAATAAGCTAGTGTGGTAAAGCAGTAAAAGAACAGTGACCTATTTGGTATTTATACCAAGGAAGACATTGTGGACTGTGTTTGTAACAGTAGTTTCAAGTATGGTGTGATAATGGACTTATAGCATTTTTTCAAAGGCATATAGAATCATAGAATCATAGAATAGTTAGGGCTGGAAAGGATCTTAAGATCATTTAGTTCCAACCCCCCTGCCATGGGCAGGGATACCTCACACTAAACCATGCCACCCAAGGCTCTGTCCAACCTGGCCTTGAACACTGCCAGGGATGGAGTATTCACAACTTCCCTGGGCAACCCATTCCAGTGCCTCACCACCCTAACAGTAAAGAATTTCTTCCTTATATCCAATCTAAACTTCCCCTGTTTAAGTTTGGCTTGAGCTTATATAATAAAAATAAACTGGAATTATGTGAATTCAAGAAATTACAAAAGTCTTATGTAGAATATAGAGAATATGGATGGATTTGTGGGAAAGATTAGAAATAATATGCATATATTAATCAAACTCTTTATGAATGATGCACGTAGAGTGTAATGTGTGACTAGATCAGGAGTATAGATATAAACTGTGGAGAGAAACAAGTGGTGCATAATGGATTTGTGCAAGCAACCATTATTCAAACATCCTTCCAGTTGTAAATAGTAAAACCCCTGAATTCTCGGTGTTTGAAATTATCGTATGAACAATTTTGATATGTCGTTTATTCTCTGTCTGATTACCAAATGACTTTCAGGGACTGTCTAGTTTCTACAGGTGAAACAGTGTTGCTTGGTTTAATTGGAGGATTTGTGCCATGTGAATTAATCTTTTAGTAGAAGTTCTGATACAGAAATGACCTTTTAACTTTTCTTTGTATTCTTTAATTTTTAATTACCCATATTTCCTTATTTGTCAATTTGGTTTTTAAACCATTATAATAGAATGTTTCTAATTTGTTTAGGAAGCTTTGGTACAGAAGGTACCAAAGTTTCAGGTGCAATATATTGTGAAAAAGTATGCACAGTATTGGAAAGTGAATTGATAATATCAGCACAAAAAAAGCGCTGCAAATTCACATTCTTTATGCTGATGGTTTTATTTTCAGAAAAATTAATAGAAGATAAAATAAATTTGTTCTATTTTTACATGCTATAGGAACTGCTTTTTTAATTTTTTTTATTTTTTTATTTAACACACGTTCTCCTTAGAGGGAAAAGTAATATCTGTCATCTTGCTTGTTTTAATACCTGGGGTTCACATCAGCATTTAGCTACAGAGTAAAGTAAGTGAGCAAATCTTTTAATTAACCTCCATTGATTATCCATCATGCCCTCTTCATTAAATAGATCTAACAGGGAGAATAGCCAGTTGTTTCTAATAATTTTCTAGTGTTTTTGTGGTTTGTATACTTCAGTGTTCTGAAGGTTGGATAGAACTACCAGACCATAAAATCCAGCCAGCGAGAGATCTGGAGCTAAGAGAGCTCAAGGATTTATTAAGTGATGTGAAACTCTATTGTTTTGTGCATGTGTTACATAATTGCTGTCAATGCAAGGCTGTTAAAATTCCCTGCTAGTAATAACACAAATACCATTTTATAGCTTCAAGAGCAGATAAAAGAAGTTTCTTAGTCAGCACTTCAACAATATCACAGCACATGTCAGTTTTATTATTCTGGGGCCTTCAGTTTTGGCAGATGCTCTCCATTCTGGCTGTGGTGTGGTAATTACCATATAAATTAAGCAGTGAAATAAGCAGAGTGCAGCCTTATCCCTGCTGCCTGTAACCAGGTTGCAAGTACCACAGTGTGAAACAGGCATAATTCAGGCTGATTATATTTAGAAGGCCACATTTTGAAATGCTGGGCCTTTATCTCCATTCAAGTCAATTTTTAAAGTAAATTGAAGCTGTTTAGTTGCTGTGCAAACAGAAGGATCATTCTTTCTCCGCAAGGTACTCTCCATAATAGCATTCCAGGAATTAGTTTAATCCATCCAGGTTTGATTCATAGCCACTAATTATATTTCAGCATACATTCTAATGCTTCAAATTATATGTGTCCTTACTTTAATGAGTTGTAACTAGTCCTTAAATTGGGAGCTTTGCACTTTTCTTTTATATCTAACAGGCTTTACTTTGTATTTTATGGGATTAAACTATTGTGGAAAGTCTAGGAAAGTAAGCTGAAATAAGTGGATTTGTTTTCTTTTGCTTTGTATTTTTTCTGTATTCTGCTAATTCTGCTCTTTTTGGAAGCTTTGGAAATTTTAAAATCAAGAGTCCGAATGCAAATTCCTTAGGGACAAACCAGACATATTCCTGCTTGTGATAGGTAACTGAAAGAGTGGGCAAAGAAAATAACCATGATGTGAGCAACTGATGCTCAGAATCAGAAAAAAATTATTGGAAAATAAAAAGCCTCAAAAGAAGTGTATTACCTTATTTCTATTTCTTCCCACCCCCACCGCCTCCTGGTATTGCATTACAGAAGTAAGAAGTGGTTTAGAGAACTGGATGTGTTATTGAAAGGTGTAGTGGATGCAAAGAGACATGGCCAGGGTCTTGATGTACTGGTGACAAAGCTGATGATGTAAATACAATATTTTGATTTAAATTCTTTTTTTAAATTTAGTGTAATGGAAAGATCTAGAACAGAAGCTTGTGCCATCATTGCTAGGCTGCAGTTAATTGCTTTACTAGACTAGTTTCTCTGTACTTAAAATGTGAATTTGCAAAACTGTTTGCTGCTTGAGAAAACTTCTGATCTATTAATAAGATGGAAAGTAAAATTAGGGATCTTGATTCTGGATACTTTTCAGCTCTTAGGGATAAGTTTCAAGTTATTATTTATAGCTATTAAGTTTAAAATCTAAATTTTCAAGGTATTTTTTGGAATTAAACCCATTTTCCCTGTTCTGGTGATTATCTTTAAGGAGAGCATTTGAATTTCCTTTAACATTCTTGACATGGAACTGGCAATGTAAACAGTGAAACAGCATTGAAATGATAGGAATTATAATCTGTAAATGTCAGAATTGTATTTAACTGTATTAGAAATAAACATAAATGTGAGACTAATTTCAGCTCAACTAATTTTATTATTCCTACTTAAACTCCTCTTTGATGTCAGGTATTTCTTTTTTTACCAGTTGTATAATGTTTGTTTGTTTGTTTGTTTTTATTTTCTTTCTAATATACATTGCTGAGCAGTTGATTGGCTTATTTTTCTAACTGACAATTTAGGTAGTTTCATGCAACACTTCCATGACCTTTAGAAGCACAGGTGATACACAAAAGTAAGCTCTTATTTGAATAGCTTGATTTTGAATTGCTAAATATTTGGATCATTAAGTATTAAGGTAATCTTTATGTAAGCATATTAAAACACATTTTGATATAGTTAAACAAGGAGAAAAGGCACTTCCAATTTACCAGACAGATGGTATATGGCATTAAATATTTTTTCTATTTGAGAATCCTATCTTTTTCTCATTTTTATGTCTTTACTGAGGAGAAAATTAGATAAACTGTTTAATTATTTTCTGTATGTGTATCTGCTTTATACATTGTTATTATTTTTTACTATATAGTTATATTCATTAGAGCTCTTCTGTATTTGCATTTTCTTAGAGGTTAAATCAATTAAAACATGCTGTAATCCCACAGAATCTTTAAAAGATTCAGAGGATACAGAGGAGTATGAGTGGTCATAGAGAGCTGCTGAGACAGAGTAGTCTTAAAATTTAATGCTGAAGTTGCTACTTGGTTGTGATACTCAAACCTTTCAGGAAATGCTTAGTTTAGCAATCATGCTTGGAATATCTGGTCTGGTTAAGACCTTCATGGAAGTATTTTCTGTGCTTGAAAGAAATCACCTGAGAGCACAGCTAATGGTGGATAAAACCTATGAATTGGTGCAGTAAGTATGGGAAGACCTTGGTTAACCATTAGAAATATGTTATGGTTAAAGTCTGATACACTGAGCTTGCTTCACAAGCAAATACATGAAACAAAACAATTCTAAGCTACTAATTATATTACACTACCTGACTTATTATCTGGATTTTTGCCAAGTAGAAAATTATTAGGCTAAATCTTACTTGTACTTTCACAGTTGACCTCCCTGTAATCCCATGGATCAGAAAAAAACCACCAAAAAACAAAACTCAAACAACCACAACTGAAAAAAACCCCATGGGAAATAATATATTGTGTGGGGAAACATGTGTTTGAGTATTGGCAAACAATATGCTGCATTCCACCACCATCCTTCACTCCTACATGCTATTATTCACAATTTTACTTGTCATTCCTTTATCAAAAATACTTGTAAATACAAGCAAAATACTTGTTATACATGACACTGTGGCACTATTTCATTTGGGTATCCAAAACAGTTGTAGTAGCTATTGCAGTAAGTCCATAGACTGGATTATTTGGAAAGTGCTCTTGACAGCTTAGGTGTTGCTTCTCCTGTCTCTACTGTCAGGATGCTTGTATTCTGTTTATTGTTATTTGCAGTGCTTCTCTTTGCATTTCATAATGTGCAAGTGGACTAAGCATACTAAACAGGGCAATAGTAATCTCAGCCGCTATCTGTAGAGTTAGGATGCTACCACCTATGGTTCTGTACTGTTCTTCTTACTTTAGTCAGTTTTGAATATGCAGTAATATTGTTTACTTTTATAAATTCCACTGAACATTCAAATAACTGAAAACAGATTTCACTGTGAGGACAACAGATTTTAATGTGCATTTTTAATCGGATATTATTATTTCCCCTCATTTTGTTTCTAAAATTCAGTGTGCAGCAAAGACATTCTAACTAAATTTGTTCTGCTCAGTTTTAAATATTTCTGTGGTTCACCTAGTAATAACTTATTTGAAACTATAAGCTGTCAGGTGATGTGTGAATTCACTAACTATAAACTTTAGGGTTAAATTAAATTGTTTTGATATACACTTTTTGCATGGGATAGCAGAATTTTATACAGGAATACAGTAAATTTATTTATGTGTATCTACAGAGAACAGTCAATTTGTCTCCATATGTCTTTAGGCCTTACTAGGTCATTTTGTGCTAAAACAGAAAAATTGTTGCTTTAAAGCCTACACTCCTAAATGTGACCAAATGTAGTGTAGACAAAAGGAAACAAACTATACAGAGTGAAAATGGGAATGACTTTGATCTCTTTAAGACAATGAAACTGCTAATGTCTTCAATTGGAGCTTTAATAGAGGGTGAAAGTAAGCAAAACAATATAATATAAGAATAAAATAATATGCAAGATTGAAAATGCTTGTTCTGTGGGTTTTATTGTATAGCAAGCTGAATTTTGAATTTAGTGATTTTAGCAATTTTTCTGGCTAAGCTAGCTAAGCATTGTCTATAGAACAGCTTTTCAAGTTCAGGCTTGTTAATCATTAACATAACTTTGTAAAATGAATGCCCCCTGCAATGAGTTTGCTTCATCTACACAGGAGCCTGTGTCAGCCACAGCTGAAAATTGTAGGTAGTTTCTTCTTTTATTGCAAAATATTAAATTCTGGGTTACTTGTTATTGTAAGAAAAAAAGAGAAAAAACTTAAAATCAAACTTAAATATTAATTTGGTCTGAAATTACAGAAGTGTTCTTTGAATAATTCTTGCATAGCCGCCTTGTGTAAAATGCTTTAAAGTAGTTAACATGCATATTTCAACTTGGTGAACTAGCATTACACTGGCACAGAAGAATGCAGTCTGCAAATAATTAAACAATAATTAAAACAAGAACAAGCTAGATTTGTTTTAGTACTGAGATCATGCTTTTGAAAGCTGATGTTCTTTCAGCCTTTTGAGTTTCTTTTTTTTAAGGAAAGAGAAGTCTGCCCAAAGCTCTCTGTGCTGCCAGACTGATATACAGCGTGATGATGTATAGAAAGCAAAGTGGCTTATGCATATTGCTCTGTTCTGAAGGTTTTAACTGTAGATGCAGAGAGTTGGCAGGTGTCAGATAAGTTCAGAGGAGGAGATTCCTTGCATAAGCTCATTTATAAGACCATAGATTCATTTTTCCAGAGGTAATGAAGATTTTTTTCCTGAATAATCTGGTAATTCCTATTCAACTAAAACACTACATCTGTTTCAGATAAGATGGATATAAGTGCTTGAATGATTACAAGAATGATCACTATAGTGAAATCTTTGTTACATAAACAAGTGCACAATGCAAGAAAGTAGAATTCATTTAGCTTCATGTAGCAATACATAATCCTGCATGTGCATTCATGTGCCTTCTATGAATCTGTTTGTGCTTGGGCACAAAGTTGCCCCAAAGTTATAAAAACTGCAAAACTCAACCTCATGCAGTTTCATAGTTTGTACTCGAAATGCTTAAGGAACCTGCTAAAATCTGAGTCACTTTAAAGTCATAAGATTAAAATAGTCATAGTCTATGCTTATGGCTGCCATTAGTAACATTAAAAAGTCTGTTAGACTGATATTTACCAATTTACCTTCTGAATAACTAGAAAGTAGAGAAGTAGAGAGCTATCCTTTCATTTTGAGCAGAACACTGGTATTCTATATTTTGAGTACAGGATGAGTATTATTGCTTGGATAAAATAACAACTCTTTCATTCTCTGACCCATCTAGTTTCAAGGAATGTCATTTATGTGGTAATTTCCTTCAGCATTTATTGCCTGTCTAAATCGTGAATGGATCAGATGGAATATATTACCTGTGGCATAGATTTTAAAATAAGATCCTCTTGAATATCTCTTGGGGGTGGGTGGGGGGGAGATGGCCTCATACTCTGCTGCCTTCTTATGCTTTCTTAAAGCTTCATAAGTTAGTCATTCTGAATCACTACTTCTTTTGAAAGCCAAGAGTTTTATTTAGATATAAACAGACATGCATAATAATTTTTACAGGCAAACTAATTGTTTAATGAGCTATAATCTTTATGATTTTGGAACAGATTTTATCAAAATGTTCAGGATGGAGAATCAAGAGCCTTATTCCTTGTTATGTTTCTGTTATTGTGATAGAGGAAAAGCAGAATATCTATCTGAAAAAGAAAATTACAAACCAAATTAATTTTCTTGAAAACATTTATCATCTTCTTTTTTGAAGATACTTTATGTTTGAGTGCAGTAGTCTTCACAATCAATTCTGGAATAGAAAACTAGTGATAATAGAAATAATGGAAAATAAATAATAGAAGTGTTGTTTCTTGGACTTCCCTAGTGAGCTGCTAATGTACAAGTTGTTCAAAACATTTATCTAAATATCATTAATATTTTAGTTCAACGTCAAAAGTATCAGATACATGGAGTTGAAATAAATTGAAGTAAGTTAAAAATGGTTCTTCTATGTAGTGTGGTTTTGACTAAGGTTTTCATTTTTATTTATATGATATTCACTTATATTATCTTAGAAACGACCTTTAAGATCAAATCTGACAGTTAACCAAGCACTGCCTAGTCCACCACTAAACCATGTCCCTAAGCACCACATCTACATGTCTTTTAAGTACCTCGACGGATGGTGACCCAACCACCTCCTTGGGCAGACTGTTCCAATGCCTGACAACACTTTCAGGGAAAATTTTTTCCCTAATATCCATTCTAAACCTCCCCTGATGCAACTTGAGGCTGTTACCTCTTCTATCTCGTGCTACCTGGGAGAAGAGGCTGATAACCACCTTGCTACAACCTCCTTTCAGGTAGCTGTAGTGAGTGATAAGGTCTCCCTTGCGCCTCCTTTTCTCAATGCTAAACAGCCCCAGTTCCCTCAGCTGCTCCTCATAAGACTTGTGTTCCACACCCTTCACCAGCTTCATTGCCCTTCTTTGACTCTGGATAGCTACTCTTAATAAGTAATCAATAAAATAAAATACTGCGATAAGTCAAAAAGCATACGTAATGTTTGAATATAAGTAGTACTTCAATTGTGAAAAGCAATAAGGAAAAAGAGGTAGCCAAAATATAATACTTAGGCTGAAGCAGTGCTACAATACAGAACACAATGAATGAGATATATTTAGCTCAATACAAAATCTGCTTTGTACCTTTTTCAAAGTTAATACTTGGGTTACTGCTTTTCTTGAAAAAAAGAAGTTTTGGTCACAAAATTATTAAAGCTATTATCATATAGGAGATGTTAGAAATAATTTTCCTCTTGAGTTACCATGATTCTCTTTTCATTCTGACAGATGTATTAGGGCCATTTATATAAAAAAATAAAGTAATAGAAAATGTCCTAGGCTTATTTTCTGTGGAATGGAGAACAAAGTGCACAAGTCACAGAGGTGTTACTCCTATGTTATGGTTTATGAAAGCAGGATGATAGTTTGGCTGAGGGTGTCTGAAATGTCAATAGTTCACCCCTAGCTTTTGGCATTCTTTAATTATGACTATGTTTTGTTGACATATATCTGCACAACAGTCTAATAAAATGGAAGACCTTGCTATAAGTGGGGTTTTGTTAGTGTGACAAGTAGACTAAACAGTGAAAGTGATTAAGTGTTAAGAATTCATATTTGATCTCAAAGTGGTTTACTACAGGGAAATGTTATTGAATTCCCTTTCATATCCTATATGAAAGACATATAATAAGATACAATAATATTTCTAGACATAACTTTGTTCTCACTTTTGTGGTCAATTGTTTTCTTTCTCCAGAACAAACATAATAGCTCTGCTTAAATTATGTGGCCAGTATTTGTGTATTTGATGCTTCTGTGGCGTAGATTGAGTTTCATAGATGTTTCCATGCTAATTTGCATTTACTGTGAAGCTGTAAAATGAGTGGTATTGTTTGTCATAATTATGTGCACATGCTTAAGATTGTTCAAGTACATAAAGAAAGCTTTACTTATTTCATATTTTAAGGGTTTGTCACTCTGTCTTCACTACTTCAATCTATATAAAGCCTGATGCTGCAGGTCCGTGCTTGTAACATGAATTCAAAGAAATATTTCTTATTGAGTATTTTTCCTGTGTGTATTTAGGAATAGGCCTGTTATTTGCATTACTAAAAATCATGAAAGTGATAGAAAAATAACATTCATTATTGTGGCCTATGCCTAGAAGAAATTTAAAAAAACAATTCAACAAAAAGTTTAGACCATTTTAGATATTTCTTAACATAGCAAAAATGTGTACTTCTAGGAGAAAAGTACAATTTTCTGGTTGCATATTGTAAGTGAAATACTTTGATTTTTGCATTTTCTTTATGACAGAGCTTAATTATGAGATTGCTCCTGTTACACTAAAACCTGGACAGAACTATTTTAATGGTCCTTTGTGTGAACCTTGAGTTTTGTGTGATTTGTAGATTGTCATGAGATGAGCTTTCTACATATTTCTGTGTATTTAGATGTCTGCTTACTTGCAATACTGTCATGCATAGTCAGGCAATAGAAACTAGGGCTAAACTTTCAAAACATAATCATATCACTAAACTGTGCATAGTGCACATATGCTGTGTGGAGACTGATTTTCTCATGCAAATTAATGTTTGCATATGTAGTTACTGCTTTTAACATAGTAATGCGGAGATTTGCTTTCACAATAGGAAAGTGTCCATTCTATATACATGAGAAATCAGATGCATAACTCTAATCATGTGAAAAGAGTTCTTTGCATGACCAGATGAGACATTGTAAGGTAGCTATAGCCCATTGAGATGGCTGGCTGTGAAAACAGCCAGTGAAAACAGTGAAAAAGACTGTGAAAACAGGGACAGATATTCCTTTGTTTCTGTTTTGGTAGTTGTCGTATTCAGCCATTTTGTAAATCTGACTTTAAAAAGTCTTATTTCTTTACTGGTCAAAAAATATCAGCCTTCTGATACGTAAATTGTATCACCGCTTAATCAATGGTTCATTTGCATGAATCTTGTATAAAGGAATAAGAACTTTTTTCAATGTAGGTGTACTGTTTGGCTGGATGTGTTTTTTACCTACACTTTTTACTGATCTACTTTAAGACCAACTATTTTCTACTTTTCTACTTTTATGGGAAACACATGGAATGTCTGGAATTCCACTTACAAAAAGGAATCTGTATCCTGCTGAGTAATAGCAAGACGGTTGTCTTTTTTTTTCCTTTCCCCTCCCTAACTGCAGATGTAAAATTCAATACCAAAGGCATGCAAAATATTGAAGGTGATTTACTGCTAAGATTTAATATTATTTCTTAAACTACATAGCTATAAGGAGTATGTCTGGATGCAGGATTAATTTCAAGATATGTAGCTTAATCTTCTGTTGGAGAAAGCTACTTCTAGGAAGAAGAAATAAAAGTAATAAACTGAAATCTTTCAATTGCTCATATTATTAGTGGTTTTGATTTTTTATACTTGTTGCTTTTTATGTTTATTACGTGCATATGTACTTCCTATGACTTTACCAATTTAGATGCATAGCGCAAATAAAATTGCAACAAACTGCTGAATGTCTTTTGATGATGACAGCAGAAACTGGAGATGCTATGAAACTTGTTGAAAGATGTAGATTTATGATATCATTAAGAAATTTAAACACAAGACTTAATTATCTGATATATATGAAAACAGCAATAAGCCAAAAACGTAGGTCCACTTGCATCACTAACTGTAATATAAATAAGCAGTGCTTATATAACCTCTTCTAATGAATTATTTTAAGGAGATGATAGTTTATATTCACCCAGAAAGATCCCCAATATCTTGCTCATTGATAGCATTTTGTTGGTATTATTTCCTAGTTTATAGCCTTCTTTATTATGTAATAATACATTAAAAGAACTTCAAACCATTACTCAGTGTGAAGCAGATATGCTGTAGGGAAACAGCAGTTACCCTGTGGTTAATACTTGCTCATGTTTTCAAAGTCAGTGGATTTTGAACAAAATTAATATGAACCATGTGACTGCATCCCCTGGATTTTAAAATTTTAGCAAATTATTATTATTTTTATAATGCATTTAACTCTTAATTTTCTTCTTCAATAAAATACTTGGGTTGGCAGGTGCAGAGATGTGACCAGGTTTAATATTACTAGCATTAAAAATATTTAATTGAGCATAATTTTTAAGTTGGCAGATTCACGATTTTAAATTTGATGTCCTATACAAAAGCTTTTGAGCACTTGCTTGGTTTGGGGTTTTTATTTTTAATATTAATGACAAAAAGAGACAAAAAATAAGACAGACAAATTGAGATATTGATTACTGTTCAGAAGTACATCATATAAATATGTAGTCTGTTAAGATATTTTTTAAATTTAGAAGGGAATCTTCAGAAGTCATTTTGGTTTTGGATAAGCACAGAATACTCACACTCTTTTTTTTTTCTATAACCGTCTGGTTGTAGAAATCGCAGTGCTAATCTGTTAATGACATCTATCAGTTGGAAAAATCTTAGGTCTCCAGGAAACAGGGTTAGCAAACACACTTTTTTCATGTTGAGAGAACTTTCAAATTTACAGTCTTTTTACTTGCAAACTCTGGGTACAAAGTACTAGTACAGGATCATGATACACTGCAACGCATGTTGTATCAAATTTCTCAGAACACTTGATTACATAAAACTCTGTCTTCTATTATTGTTTATAATTTTGGGAATTCTCTTAAAAATATCTGGAATTATTACTAACATCAGGAGTAAAAGTGTGGGAGAACAGTGTTTAACTAGTGCCAATTGCATGTCTAAAGTCAAACACCTCATGACTCCGAAGAAGTAGCAATGAGATGTATGCACTCTTTCAATCGGGGAAATATGATTTCTGGGGCTGGAGATTTTTTCGAGAATTAGAACACACAGCTCACACTGAAGTCACTGGAATTTGGTTGCCTAATTTGTTTTTATAAATCTCATTGTAGAAGGTTAAAATACTTGGTTATTAAACTTGTTTCTTTATGTAATTGATAACAATGATTCCATGAGGACTGACTTAGTCATCTAGACCCCTATACTCAGGATAGAACATGAATACTTAATTGGTTACTAGTTTGCCTCCTTTTTGTCATTTGATTTATCCTCCTTTGATTTTGGGTTTTGTCTTTTTAGATTATTTCAGGGAAATAAGTTTGGTTTACTACTTTATTTCTGTCTTTAAATCATGAGTATATTACTATGTCAGTAAATCATGCTCAATAAATTAATGTAGTTAAGTCCAGAAGGAGTACTGTATAGGTGCATTCTAGGTATGACATGTCTATGAGAAGTTTGTGATTGCAAGTCATTTAAGTTATACTACTGACTCTGATTATTAAATATAACATTGTCATGGTAAAAGCATTGGAATGTTGCCAAAGTGAAAGAGGATGCAAATACCTCTCTATCCATTTGTCATATATTATTTTTCTTAGGTAGATCACACCAGTAGCAAGAGCCTCAAAGCATTCATTTGGTGTAGATGACACTGTTACAGGGAACATTCAGCAATATTACTGTTTTCTGAATGTTTGGGGTTTTGCTGCTTGTTTTTTGCATGATATTTTTTTTTTTCCCCTATATGCAGGGTTGCCTCTTGTGCTTTCTCTTTTTCTTTCCTGCAGGTGATGTTTTCAGGTGATGAAGTAGCAGAGCTGTGACTTCTGATTCATGGCACTTGATACAATTCTAAGGGAAATCAACTGTTTTGATGAAATGGAAAATAATTGGTGGGTGGTTTGTTGGTTTTGTTTTTTTTTTTTGGTTGACTGTTTTTTTTTCTCTCTCTCTTTCTCAAATTTGAGTTGTGTTATAACTCTCAGTATTTCCCACATCAACTTCTTTTTGCCTATTCTGATGTCATATTCTTTTGACATCCCTTTGTGGGAGAAACAGAGAAAGTCCCCCCACAATAGTGACAGTCTCTTTTGAGTTGTTCTCAAACTGTTATGATGGCTGCAACCCACTCATCCCTTCATTTCTTACAATATATTTCCATCAGCAGCACTGTCTCATTTGTGTTGTCTCCTTTGTTTTATGTAGCTTCCCTTCTTGATCCCTGGATGCTCCTCTTCCACGTCTCCTGAAAGAAATTTCTGATTTTTAGTCATTGTAGAAACTAGTCTTTATAGAGAAGATAGAGAGGGGAGTGTAAGAATACGTGAGCAAAGTATAGACACTCCTTTGCACTCCTTTTCTCCCCTTGTTGCAGAGAAGGTTGAATCAGAATGGGAAATCCTTTCCCTACTCTCAGTACCTTCTTAGAAGTACTCTTTCCTTAGTAGGGAAATAGACTGATAACATGTATCCAGACAAAATGTGAAGGCCTAAATATCTTTTCCAAACCTTTTAAAAAGAAAAAGTTATAATTCTTTTTCAGAGACTTGATCTTCAAATCAGCATCCAGATTACTTATAAGTCAGGAATAAGATCATAGTCTATTTTATGAAAAGACTTGTTTTGTACAATGATTTTTATAAATACTGCTCTCAAAATTTCTTACTGCCATTCAATTGGATAAGTTTATTAATTGTCATTGACATTGGAGATCTTTACATTTATTTGAAATTATAACTGACAACATATTTGTGGGTGTGGTAAAAGGAGAAGAGAGTTAACTGAAGGCTTGAAATAAAAGAAATATTTAAAAATAGAAGTTATAATTACTGAATCCTTCAAAGTATAAAAGCATTCATATCTAATCAGAGCAATGGTCTATTACAAACATATTTTATATAATTTGTTTGCTATTAGATATCTGAGAATAGTAGAATACTCTTCCTGCAGTTCTTGAAATTTAAAATCCTCACTTCAGATAATCCAAGCATGCCATTTACCATGCGTCTTTAAAATGCAGCACAAATCCCTGGTTGGTTAAAGCTCCACTGAGGCTTGTAGTCTGTAAAGCTTTTAAATTCAAGAAGCTTTTAGTTGCCATTAGTGAGACTGGATTCAAAACCAGGTGGCAGAGATGAATAGACAATGTCTGTGAACAATGCTTTGTTGAATTCCACATCACAATACCTACCCTGATGAGATTCTTTTCTTCATACTGAAATAAGAATTAAATAGTGCACAGTGGATCACTGAACAATGCTTTAAGAAATATTAAAAAAAATATGTGAAGTTATTATTTCGGTATCTTTGCCTGATTCTTTTGTTTTTTAAATTCAAAATGTTTTTAATCCTTCAACCCCTGTTGTTTCTTGCATTACTGCTCTCAATGCACCACACATTGTTATTTCTGCCCAAGTTCCCTTCAATAAGAAAGGCTTGGTCCATTGTCACTTCTAACTTCATGTTGTGAGGAAGTATTGTATTAACTACAGAGATTCTTTTTAATTTGGACAACTACTGTGATTATTAATATAGCTGTATTTTTTCTTGCTTCTCTTCAGTCTTTATTGGCATGAACCTGCAATTGGATACTACATTTGGTATTTGTCCTGAGTGTTTGCGTGTCTAGAATATATGACTCCAGAGGAGGAAAATTCCTCTACTGTGACATCAATTAATGCTATTGTATTGTATAGTAAGCATGAATGGCAGAAATTCAGCCAGTCAGAGCGGGCGTGTAACTTCAGGTTCTTTTGTTGTAATAGAGTTGGTTTAAGCTGGATATAAAGCTCTGGTTAGTGCCTAAAATTCCATCACTTTAGAAAATTAACTATGATTTAACTACTAATTGGAGGTAGGAGGGGATAACGGACACTTTCTTGAAAGTCTAGATTTTACTTAGTTCTGGGCTTAGTGTTAGACCACATCTAGATTATCTATACAGTTTTGAATATCTCAGTTCAGGAAAGGCATCACTAAGCTCCAACAGAGAGAAATTTGAGGGTTAGAGTACTTGGTCTGTAAGGAGAGGCTGAGGTAAAAGTCCTTGTTTAGCCTGGAGGGGAGGTGGTTACTGATAGCAGTCTTCCAACAGCTATGAGAATCCAGACTCTTTTCATGGTGGTAGGACAAGAGACCATGGGCATAATGTGAAACAAGAGGTTTGGACAGGATGAAAGAAAGGGGTTTTTAATAGTGAGATCAGTCAGGCAGTGGAAGAGGTTGCCCAGAGAGGTTGTTCTGTCTCCATCCTTGGAGGTTTTCAGGACCCAACTGGATAAAACTCTGAGTTACCTGGTCATAATTTTAATTTTAACAAGAGTGAAGAAGAAAAATGCTTCTGGCTATCCTGAGGAGTAACTGAGGGCTAACGGACCACCTCTGCTAGCTAGGTGAAGTCAAACTGAGTGCTCCTCTAATATGACAAAGCTAAAATCGGAAGTAAGAGGTTAGGACTCTAAGTATATGTTAAATAACAACTGAGGAACTGAACAACCACTTCCATAATTGTCTTGGATTTGTCTTTTGGAGTATTCAGTTCTCCATGTGTTCACATCATCTGAATATTATTAAATGGGTAGTCTTAAAATTCATTGAATAGCTAAACATTTGATGTTCTTCTACTTATTTCTGAAATGAAAGTTAATTTCTTTATCTACTTCTTTGGAAGTTTAATTTGATATGAAAATAATTTCAACATCAGGTTAATTTACAATAATTGTTAAATTTTCTACATAAGACTACTTAATATTTCACTGTTTAAAAATATTTTTCTTATTTTCTATTTTGTTTTTGTATTTATAAACACTGAGAACATTGTCTGTACCATGTTAGTCCACTTTACAGATTTTTTGCTTCTCCAATTTTTGGCAAATTTCCTTCCTGTTTGAGGGCAAACTTGTATATGTATGAAATACATTGCTGTGTTTCAGCATGTTCACTGGAAGATGGGAAGCTTCACATGAGATTATTGCCTTTCTCCCAGAAATAATTCCTGTCATTGTAAATTTCTACATCTGAAATTATGGTAACATGGGTTTACAAGGTGTCAGTCCACCGTGGCACTTCGTTTCGTGTTTTGCAAAAGAAAAGCATCATGTTTGAATGCTTGCCTTTTTGTCTCTCCATAAGTAGTTGTTGAGGAATGCTGCAAGGCCCTGCAGGTGTTTTTTCAAAAAATAAAATATTGTACAGGTATTTAAAACCTGTATTGTGTATTCTCCAATTATAATCAACTATTGCCTTATTTAAACTCAAACTTTACTAGTTGCCCTGCTAATGACTGTCAGCCTAAGGCTTTATAAAGGAAAAAACATACCTAGCATGAGAGCCAAGTTGGATAGGAATGGCTTTCCTCACATTGCTGCATTCATGTTTATCAACGTTTTATATATAAATATTTGCCCCCTCCCTCCAATTTATAATACTTCTAAGCCCTACTGACCTCTGTTTTGCTTAAGCTTAATGCCTGGCACTTTTAAATCACTTTTACTGTCTCTTACAACATTTAACAAAAAAACAAACGAACCACTGAACATAACCCTTCACAGATGTTAGCAGGGTTACAGCACAGTTGTTTTAATAGAGCACAGCAACAGCTTTGTTGCAGGAAATGAGGGCAAATATCTTCTCCAGTGGAAACTATGGGAAGAATTTAAATAGAAAGAATATTACCCAAACTAGAATTTAGTTTTCTAGATGGTAAATCTAAAAGTTGTGTGCTTAAAGTACCAAGGGATCTCTCTAGCACAGTTGCTACCTCCCCCGTCCCCTTCCCCCCCCAATTTTAAATTTCGTTCTAGACAAGGCTGATCAAATTATAGAATCTCCATATGTCTCTGTAGCACAAAGTTCTATTATTTATTCAGAAAGTCAGCTGAGTCATGAACCAGGAGTTAATCAGATCTCTCTTGTACACATTCTGAGCTGATGCTAATTCTGCTTATAACATGCAGGATCACACAGATGCAAGGTTTCTTCTCTGAGGTATTTATGTCAAATGATATTAAATCTTTGAATTTGAATACTCCCTCTGATTGTATCCTCAGGTTTGTGATATCCTTCTTGAACTTCCTTTAGGAAAAAAAATCCTGTATAATTTACTATCACTACGACCATTAATCTTTCTAACCATTTAGGTATCTTTTTCAGTCATGTGAAGTGAATGTCAGTGTTAGTGCAGAAGAAGCCAAGGTATGGCTGATGTTTTGAAGAAAAGTTTAAAAAAAGACCAAATTTTAAGCCATCTTAAAACATGACAAAGTGGTACATTTGTTAAAATATTAACTCTGATTTATTCTTCTGTATTCCTACTAATTGGTGAGAGAGTTACAAGGAGAATTAGGTGGGTTACAATATGTTCATGACTACATTCACTGGTTCAGTACACTCAAAGAACAAAGATTCCAGCTGGTTGGAAAAGTATATAATACCAGCATTAACAGGAGAAGCCAGCCACTGCAATTTCTGATATCATCAGGAGGCAGATTGTATTCCACCTCTAATTAATCATCTGTTGAGAGTAAGAATAGGTATGCTGTCCAGGCAGGAAATGAAGATGAAAACCCAGCATTTGAGAAAAGGCGGTTACACCTTGGCAAACACTGTGAGAATGCTGGATCTGCGCTACCCTGGTGGTTCATGGTTCCATCCTGTAGGCAGTTAGGAGACTCACCAGCCCAAAGTAATTCTCTGGCAAATGAGCTGCTTCTTTCTGGTATTCTTAATGTGAGGTATTGCTGAAAGGCTTTTGAGAGCCATCAGATGCCCCCTGCTCTGTGCTTAATTCTATAGTTCGTTATTGCCAAGAGTGTTTTTAATTTTTGACCATAGTGTGATGTTTCACATGCTATAGGTAAAGTAATAAGGGCAGAAGGAGCGATGGAAGTCCAGAGGTAAACAGAAATGGCAACCTGAGGATTGGTCTAGAAACCAGAGTGGATATGAATCTTGAGAATTGGGGTAGAGGGGTGCAGAAGCAATACATAAGTACGTGGATGCTAGATAAATGTACTGTTGCGAGAATTATGCTGAATAAAGCATGCAATTGGAAGTCTTAATATAGGATTATGACACAATTGATGTAATTTAGTGAAAACTCATATGAGTGGAATTATACCATAATAGGGTATGCCATTTTCAAAGAGAGGTCAAAGAATCAGAAGGAAAAAGCATATCTAATGAAAATTTAGAAGAACCTATTGAATGACCTAGTAAAGCCTGAAGGGAAAATAAAATGAGCAGGCCACCACAGAAAATGAATAAATGGATGCATCATTTTGTTAGCACCTAGCAAAACAATCTAGAATTTGGTAGGATGAATAGATTTTTAATTACCCAGATATTTGTTGAGAAAGGTATAATAGACTTTAAAGTTTAAGAAAGCATTCACTGGTGAGTTTTGGTGTGGGGTTGGTTTTTTTTAACTATTTTTTTAGTAATAGTATAGTAGTGCTTTTTACTCTTTTTTTTTTTTTTTTGATAAGGATAAAGAAAACAACTTGCTGTAAAGTTTCTATAGACATAATTTTAAATAGTGAGAAACCAACTAGGAATGGGAAAGTGAAAGGCAACTTGATTGATGTGACAGTGAAATGATGGTACTCACAATGTTCAGCAAAGAAAACAAAATAGAAACAGTGAATGTCAAGAAGCAGACTCTGAGAGCTAATAGAACTAAAGATCTCAGGGGAATAAAGATTGAAAGGAAAGCTTTCTATAAAACAACCACCCTCTCACCCCTCTTAACTTTCAAACTCATTTGAAAATGGAAAGGTCACAAGTGAAGGTAATCCAGTTGCAAAGGGAGGATTGGGACTCAGTTGTTGATTTCAAACACATTAAGATAGCATATAAAAAGGGCTAATAGTGTTGCCTTAATAAGGTAATAAGGGTGAATATAGAAGAAAAACATCATTTTAGAGAGATAATTTCAAAAAGGCTAAGGCTAATGTGAGCTAAAATAAGCAAGATATTCCAAGGAAAGCAACATGTATGTTAGAAATTCCTTCTACTAAAAGGAGGGCTAAACTCCACCATTCACTAAAGTTTTCTTTTAGGTATTAGTACTTAAAAGTTTGTAATACTTAAAAAAAAGTTGCCTACAACTGCTTACCTTACTGTGTCTAGTATCAGTGGACTAGCATCTCTATCCATAACTAAAAGACAGGGTAGATTCTATGCATATCTGGGTGGTTTAAAATTCTGTTTGATGGACCTCATCAAACTTAAATTACTGCATGAGGAAATCTCAGAAATACTAGTACTCATAATTAAAGATGGCCATAAGAGTGGTTACTGAGAGACTGGAAATGGTGAAAGTAAGGCTTATTTTTTAAAAATAAGGAAAAACTAATAAAGGTGCAACAGCAAACAGATTTATCAAGAAAAATAGGATCAAGGGAAAGGACTACTTTTTGTGACAGGGTTGCAGACAGAAGCCATTTAGATAGAAACAACAGATTGAAGTTGGGTTCAAATGTGTTTACGCAAGCAGGCTAGAAATATTAATGGTTCACTGTCAAAATGTCAGTGAAATGTGGCTCTGGAGGGACTTGGCACTGTCTCAGTTTTATTCTGAATTTTCATTTATGACCTGGAAATTGAAATGAGCAATATGCTTATTAATTTCGGGGAGCATGAAATTGACAGTCATGCCCATATCTTTAAAAAATGGGAATTTTATAGAAGTGGTCTAGAAGAAGTTAAGATGCAATTCAGCAAGGTGCCATGATTAGAAATAACAGCAGAAATACAAAGGAGAACAACTGTTTAGATGGAAAGTTCCTCAGGTTTACAGCAAATCATGAGCTGCATGAGTCATATCATGTTATAAAAATGTGAAAAGTCATACTGCGGTGTATAAAAATTAAGATATATTTCTGCTCTGTACAGGTTTGTTAGATCTCGGAATCCACATTTTCTATGCAAACCTTATTAAAAGAGCTGTGGACAGTTTGGCAAGAGTGTAAAGGAGAGCCTCAAACAATGGCTAGATTCCTAGATCACAGACCTAGAAAATACTGAAATCAGTATGGGAAGAATTGGGGTGAGACAGATGAATGACAGAACTCTTGGGAGGATGTGCTAACAGGCTTCAAGTATGTATTTCGGCAATGTGGAAGGAAAGAAATTGTTTCCATACTGAAAAGACAAAAGAGCAATTGTGCTTGACTTGAAGAATTAAAAATCCAGATTAGATATTAAGAAAATGATAAATAGCTAGCATTTTTATGTAACCTCCATCTACTACAGGCTTGAAAAGAGATTAGTCAAAAGTTGCATTGGAAATGGCATGAGGATAATTAAATATTTCTGGAAGCCTAGATGTATGCACATCATGGCAGACAGTAGTAATAGGGAAACTGCAGTCCTCAGAGGAATTAGTTATTATAAGATCTGGAGTGGATATGCTGCATTATGGAAAGGCTAGTTTCCTTAGATTGTCAGTATGTCCATACCTGTAAAATGCTGAATGCAAACTATTGTATCATCTAAAAGCAATCCAATAGCAGTCATCTGTGAAGTGTGTGTAAGACAGCCTCAGGTAGTAAAGAGAATTAAGTTTTTGAATTTTGAAAGTATTATTTCACTGAAAGATCATCAACATGTACTGTGTAATGCAATTTATTTTTCATGGTATTTTAACAGTCTATATAACATTGCCAAGTAAATGTTTCCTTTCATGTATTTTATAATTTATTCCATTTCTAATTCTGTTGCATCTGAATGCATTATGTATAGATTTGATTCTTTGAGCAGTCATGAAGCCTCAATAAAAGTTAAAAATGCTTTGCATCTTGGGATTTGCAGTATTAACTTAAACCAAGACCTGGTTTCATAGTGGGAATGCCTTATTGTTATATAATGAATCACTTAAGAAAAAAAAGGTAACCCTGCTACATAACAGTATTTCTGCACCCTGGTACAGAACAGTATTTCCCCACTCATTAAATAGAATTATTGGTCTACTAAGACACATCTAGTAAATTTCTCATTGTCAAAGAAAACTCACAGAATCAGTGAGTCAAACCTCTCATTTTTTATTATTTTTTAAAACGGAGATAGGGAGAAAAGCAACAGGGACAATGACTTTGAAGAAGTTGGTCAACTGTAAGTATAAGTTTATAGTTTTGTGAATAAAATAAAAGCTTTCAGCCAAGGCTAAGAGGCTTAAAGTAATCTTTGAGCTGTGTGATTCACTTCAATTTCATGATGTGATATAACAAGCATCAATTTAGTTTTATTGCACACATGTCATATGTCTAGACTCTTATACTAGAAATCTCTGGAGTTTTTCCTAACTTGCAATCTGGGGCTTGTTCTTTGTGGTTGAAGAAAGAAATGCTGAACTGGAGGAGGCTGCGGCTCTTAAGTCACTTGCCTGTACACTGTGGGTACAGACATGATATTTAGCACAAATCCAGTAAGTGCTTGGTAAATCAGCTGCCCTTAAAACCGTATGGAGAGGGGAAAAAAGTGTATTTGAGGGTAGCAATCAGACTGGTGGAGAGGACTTACTGTTCTGAGAGGGCTGTAGCTAAAGCAGAAGAGCACAGTTTCTGTATGGATTAGTGCAACATTAAGAATATGAGTATTGTATTCTGTGCTATCTCTAACTCTAGACTACTCCGTAATTATGAATTTAGCAGCAGTGGTACTAGTGTTTATAATGGAGTTGTCATTAGAATGGATTCACTATAGGCTGCAAATGCTGTTCAGGAAATCCTGAGTAAATTCTGTGAAAGCTGGCCCAGGTTGAATTCTCTTTTGCTGTGGTTTTCCTGCTAACAGTTGTTTTCAAGATAGTTTTTGTATGGCTTGACAAACAGCAGCCACCCCATTAGATGTCAGTCTAGATGCAATTTGAGACTTTCATATGCATTTGGTATATTTGACGTAGAGCAGTTTTGTACTAAAATGTTCTTAGTAAATGCTTGACTTGACAGCAAATTGCAGTATAAAACTCAGATTAATTTCATCCATTCTTTCATGTACTTAGAATGTAAGATGTCTGTCTGCATTTTTTTGAAGCATTGTTTTTCTAGCTATCTTCTGTAAGCCAACAATTGGCTGGTAATTTTGTTGGGTTTTTTTGGTTGTTTTTTTTTTTTTTTTCCTAGAGTAGTCAAGCAAAGAGTAACTTTAGCAAGCCCAGAAATGGATGTAAATGAACAATGTGTTGTTAAACTGTTATGATGATTTATCAAGACTGTTAAAGGAAAATTAATTAACTTGGTGTTAGAAGATGAAATTTGAGCTAGAAAGTCTCCCTTGTTCTTACTGATGGTGGCACATACTGTTTGCGGGTGTTTTTTTTTAAGAAAGACCTTTAAAATCTTGTGTGTTGGTTAAGAGTGTTAAATTCCTGGCATTGTGTGAATTTTTTTCAGACACTCTTTTGTAAGTATTTCAAGTTTATTGCAGTTTAACTAGAATCAGAATGCAACTGGTGGAAACTAGCTCACAAATCATGCTTCAGAAGCATTATTTTCAAATCTTTTCCTGCAGAATAGAAAAGATCATAGAATCATAGACTCATAGAATAGTTAGGGTTGGAAAGGACCTTAAGATCATGAAGTTCCAACCCCCCTGCCATGGGCAGGGACACCTCACACCTAAACCATGTCACCCAAGGCTCTGTCCAACCTGGCCTTGAACACCACCAGGGATGGAGCATTCATAACTTCCTTGGGCAAC
>JANHGB010039578.1:8122-35340 GCA_026283785.1 Coracopsis vasa
CTCAGTTAGATTGGGGTGACCTCTAACTCAAATTAAGTGTAAACCAAGTGTGATCGGTGGTGTAAAGTCTAGTGGGTAAGTCCACATCTTGGTTCCTCACCCCACTGCTGGCCTTGATATGAGGGACTGGAATTTGGCCCAAGGCCTGCGTTAGCCAAGGTAAGCCCTTCTAAAAGCTCTGAGCAAGCCCTCGGGCGCATATTTGGCTTAATAGTGTCTGCTGGTGCCCCAGCATGCGCAGCAGAAATGTTATGTTCAGTTGAGTGCTGTTAGCAACAAAGCTGGAGGGCAAACTACCAAAACCCTTATGGCTGGGAAATAGGCAGTCAATTGGCAAAGGGGTACGAATACGTGCAATTTTCAGCACTGGTTGGATCTGCAGTGCTTGGAGGCAGGCCCAGCTCATGTGGTGGTGAGTAACCCAATACGATTTTCCTGGCAAGTGGCAACTCGATGCCAGCATTGTGAATTACCCAGTGCAGAGCAAGGTCAAGTGTTCAGGTAACACAAGCGTTCTGAAATCATCCATGGACCATGAGTAGTTTTGTGACTTCTCATCTTCTTCCCCTACCCCCTTATTTTTCTCTTGTTTTCATACTTCACACAAGATTGGCCAGGTTGAACAGGGCTTTGACCTACCTGGTGTAGTGGAAGGTGTCTCTGCCTGTGGCAGGGGTTTGGAACTTGATGATCTTTAATGATCTTTAAAGTCCCTTCCAACCCAAACCATTCTGTGATTCTATGAATATCTCCCAGCTTCCAGGCCTAGCTCTTGGAAACTTCCTTCTCTCACAAATGGACTTGTCAATGGCCTGACAAAATGTTTCAGCAAGTTATGTTCTTGTTTTCCTTAATCATAAGGACCTAATGTATTTCATGGCATTTCATTCTTGATCGTTTGTAGCCATCCTAACAGAAGATACTATAATTAGCAAGCATTGCATAGGTGGCTTTATTTGGTGCAGCAATGAACATCAAATGCAACCAGTACAGCCTCCACCAAGGACAGGACTCATGCAAGGAAACCCAGCCATGTGGCATCATTCCTGAAGAAACCATGTTATAACAAGTTGTGTCTTACTTAATCTATCCCATTGGGCCAACTCTTTTGTTCCAAGAGGATGGCATGTTCTTGCCTTCAGTTGTTGACCTGGCTGACTTCTATCAAACAGTTTATCTCCAGCCTCTGTAATGAACACTGTTCAACTCACTTGAAATCAATTTAGTGTCAAGATAAATGAAAAATAGCTATGCTAATAAACCCATGGGGGTTGTGGGGTGACCATCTTAAGACCTGGACAAAGTTTTGTCCACACTTAGTTGCTGAGCTGAAGCTTTGTGGATGTCATTCCTCCTGAAAGGAGGAAGACACGTTGACATAATGCCTGACAGGACACATGTTCAGACCAGCATTTTATGTAGAACATGCCATGAAAGATTATGGGTTCAGGGCCTAACACTTGAGCTGAGAAGGTGGACTGAATGTTGAGGCAGTGCATGCAAAGAAGAAATCCTTCTTCCATATCCCCACTCTGAATTTCAACATCAGTTGTGAAATTAATCCTATGGGCCTTATGTTTTCCTTACTACAAAGTCTCCTGAGCCCTCCCATGTCTTGACATTCTGCTCTCAACATGTGTTTGGGTTAATTCCATCATTAAGCAAAAATCAGGATTTGGGCAGAGTGAAAGAATGTAAAATCAACTGTGGGAACATGAGATGAAATGACAGCCAGAGAGATGCTTTTGCTGCTTGAATAATGTGGTGTTCAGCCTTTATAGAGTTCATCAAACCCAAAAGCAGTTACTGAGTTCTGAGAAGGAAATGTTTTGGTTGAATTGTAATGGGAAGTGGAGCTGAGGCTGGTGAAGAGGGGTAACATCTTGATTTGAATAAATTCTTGTAATCCAAAATTTGCAGAAGCTTTCTATTCCATAGGGAAGAGTGGAAAGTGTGAAACTTTCCTCTGATTCTTAAATGAGTTAAAGACTTACTGTGCTTACCCTTCCTGTTTCTCTTCATCTTCTTCCCCTTCCTCCCTCCCTTTCCTTCTGTGCTATCACATGAGTCAGAGTGGGTGTATCACATGTAATTAGTCTAGATTGCTGTTCATGTTGGAACAGCTACCTTGCAGAACTATCTTTCATCAAGAAGAATCTGCCAAGTGAATGACCTGCAGCAGATAGCTAGGTGACCTATTCCACTTGAGAGACTACTGTGCAGTTTGATGCTTGTTGGATTAGGAAGTGTGACCACAGTAATTAGCAGGAAGTTTCTGGATCCGGATATAGCACGTTAAATGCAGGCTGGCCCTTAGAAAAGTCTGACCTTGGTAAATGAGAGTGGGCAGGCTGGGCTGGAGTGCAAAGAAGAGGGATGGGAGAGAGATGGGTTTGATGTCACAGAGCTTGTCACAGGCTAAGGCTGGGCATGCTTTTCTCAGAGGCTGCAAAAAGAATTGCTTGCAGCTCTGTGAGAGAAGGGTATGAGTTAAACCAGATTGACTTTCCTCCTCCAGCGCACACGTGCTCCTTAAATACCAAGGGAGTACAAAGGGAGCAAGTCTTTAAAACAAGATTTGTTCTATAGACTGCAAAGATGTGCCATTACTAGCATGTGTACAATTTATGGGAGGCAAATGTGCATGTGGGGCTTTTATGAAGTGCAAGTAAAGTAAAGAGATAGAGGGAAGGAAAAGGCATGCTCTCCAAATGCCCATCTTTTCTATCAACAAGTGTTGCCTTAGAGGCAAAAGCTTGGGTGTTTCTTTTCCCCTCGGTGTTCTGTGTGCTTGTATTAGTCACACCCATTTTTTTTTGGCATAATTCATGCACTATTTGAAACTTGGCAAGAGTAGGGATGTTATGGCAAACAGTCAGTCTTGCTTCAGGAGTTTCTATGAATATGAATGCCTGAAGTTCACATAAGCTTACTCTGTTGCTATAGCAACAGATTTGTTGTGAAATCCTTGTATTTTAAAGGCTAGATTCTGTAAATTAACTTCATCTTCAGTAGGATGTGTGATGCTAGTGATTTCTACATGTATTGTTTTCAGTGAAGTTGCAAGTGTTAGGGGAAAGGATAAATTCAAGGGTTTGAGTAGATTAGATTTAATCACAAACAATTCCAGCTCTTAAGATCAAAGTAAACTAGTTTTGGTCCCATCCAGAGAGGGGCTGAGTGCCCTCAACTCTTGCAGGGTTCAGAAAGAATTAAAGGTGCTGAGTAAACCAGCTCAAGATGCTGCAGGATGGTGCCATACACACAAATAGTGCAGACCTGTGGAGCATCTAGCGCCTACAGGGATGCGTTCAGTTGTAAAACCGCAGGATAGGAAGTATCTCATAGAACCAGACTATTCAAACTCTGCTAGACTTACTCATTTCTTTTTTAAAGGGAAATATTCAAAGATGTTTTTGTTTTCCTGCTTGCTCAGGGATGTTGGAGCTCAGCTGACAAGGAGCCCTCTCCAGGCAAGCCCCTGCACTGAAGCGCATATGTTCTGTGTGGAAACAGGGGTCATTGCAGGTTCAGGGTCTTACTGCCTCTTCGTGAAGGGCCATCAAATACACATAATAAACTAACTTGGGAGTGGAGAGGAAGTAGGAGCTATTTTTTTTTCTTCCTGCTGTTTTCTTTCAGTTGGACTAATCATGGTGTAATGTAACTGTAATACGTTAATAACCCCAGCTCCCCCCCCAATGCAGATGGGCTTTCCAGAGAGATGGGATCCTTTTTAAAGAGATAGCAGAGCCTGAGTTCCAGTATCTGTGTAAGTCCCTGGGCCTCCCAGCGTTTGCAATTGTTGAAGTAAATAGAACTCATGCAGTGTGTAAAGCTAAACCTGTGTCTGAGCCTTTGCAGGATCCAGGTCCAGAAACAGCTCACACCAAGCATCTAAAAAGGGAAATGAATGCCAAATTAATAGCTTTTCTTACTCTTTGACTTGGGTGCCTCTGGTATTTCAAGGGCTTAGAGGTTTATGGGATGCTGGGTCATTCCCATTCTGCTAACAGGAGCGTACAAGAGGAGGGGGCAAGTCCCTGCAGGCCAAATGACCTTTCGGCAATAGCTTAAGGGCATAGTTCTCTTTATGGAAGTGGGCTGACTTGCAAAACTGCACTTTTATACAAAGCTGGTTTTGGTTAGACCAGTACATAAAAGTACCCAAAACACAAAACTTGGATTTTGTGGTTGCAGTCTTTAAATATTTTAAAATGTCCAAAATCCTTTTAAGGTTTGTTTTGACTTTAATTAAAAACTGCTCCCCCAGTTCCTGTCAGGTTTCACTTTCTATGCTGATTTTGCAGTCAAAGTAAAGCTGTGAGATTCTGGGGTGGGAAAAAGAGGATATGGGGGCAAGAGGGTAGGCAAGAGTCTGAAAACTTTTTGGGTTTAAATATGTCTTTGCTGGAGGTTTTGCAGTAACCATATACAATAAGCAATGGACAGTTTTGCCAAAGCAATGATCTGATTTGCCTTTCAGAGTACAAACCAAACCCATTGGCATATTCAGCAATAGCCCAAATTACCAATGACCTTTTTTCATTGCTGTAGTCTAAAACAGGATGGTGGGTTGGAATAATCTGTCTTTTGTAAGAATTGCTGCTTTCCTTGTAGTAAAGGGTGGGTATGAGCTATACTTTAAGGACAATCAGAAGCTTTCTAACTACAAGATGGGCATCTAGTAATGAGAGAAGTACATGAATGAAGCAAAGTGTGTGCATTTCCTGATTTATACAAAGAAAGACTCTTGAACAGTTTCACAGGGCACTTTTGGAGCTAGAAAGGGAAATTACAGATGAATCAGAGTCACTCCTGATGGGTTTGCTTGCCGTCTCTGAGATCAATGAATATGTATGCCTGTACTGCAGAGCTACAGTGCAGTGCAGAGCTCAGAAATGGGCTTAGGTACACACAGCTTGCTGGAGCTACCCTGGACTCTCCTCCTTTCATTCTGTCCATCTATCCTCAGGTTCTGGCCTGGCCATATCCACCTGGTCACTGACTGTGAGGATAGTTCTACTGTAGTACGTCCATACTGCTTTATTACATCTTTCCCATGGAAAGATGTTTCCCTCCTTTTCCGTTCACGTGCAGTGAATCTGTTCAGGAGACTGATCTGTCTGAAACTTACTCATTTCTTTTTTTCTCTAGCGTTGGTTATTTTCAGCTGTGTTGGCTTCTTAAACTGGTCCACATGTATGACCACCAATAACAGTGTGAGGAAGGAGGCTGGATTATGTAACTTCTGTTACAGGGATGAAGATAGGATCAAAAGAGCTTGATGGAGCTACTGTGGAGCCTTACCCTCAGGCTTGGATGCTTACAAAGGGAAAAACTTAGAAAAAGAAGGACAGGTTTGCAAACAGAGTTGAGCTCTGCACGTAAAGGCAAGAAGAATTTAAATCTTAAGGTAGGGAGACAACACAGGCATTGCTGGGGGCCTGGCTTAAGATAGGTATGTTATGTTTTAGAAGCAGGAAGGGGGAGCGGGGTTTAGGAGTGCAAACTTGTTTCAGGCCAGCTCTGGCTGAGATACTGAGCTGGCTTCTCCTTAAGATTAGATTAGCTTGCACAGGTGCCTGAGCTACCATAGTGAGTGTGCTTTGACACCCAGCCTGCTAAGTCACAATTCCCAGCCAGAAATATCCCTCAGAGAGTCAGAGAGATGGATAAAATTAAAGGATTTCAGCATTGTTCTTTTTTAATTGGTGTCCAGTTGCTGTGCACAAACAAAACTGGAGGTCAGGATGAGTCAAATATAGAAGGTCTTACACAAGTCTGTCTTTAGCCTGCCTGGTGTGTGGCTACCTGCCTCTGGGTGCAGGTAGAGGGCAGGTACTGAAACTTGGAGAGGCATCCCAAGGCATCCTTTGCAGTGCTGATTGCGTGTGTGAGTTGGCCGAGAGCTGTACCTCACTGTGCCTCCAGAGCAGGAGCGTTTGCTGCTTTTAGCCAGTACCAGAGATTAGTAGTTCAGCCCTTTGCTGGGACAGACTGTTCCACATTATGTTGTGGCCATTAGGTTTCCGCACAGACGGAGAAACTGTTGGCTTTCCAAGGCACGGATCTTGGCCTTCCCTTGAAATGTCTTGATAGGCAGCCTGACCACATTCACTTAGAGATGGGGGGTGGATTATGAGACTTCTGGCTGCCTTAAAGGAAACAAATGCAATGAGACTTCAGTAGAATGACAGATTACTATCAAGATCAGGAGGCAGGCAATGCTCTGCATATTATAATGTGGTGTAAGTAGCTCTACTGGCTCCTATCTCTGGCTTATTTTGACATTTTCTGGCAAAGCAACACTGCAATTCCCCCCTCCTTCTTCCCTTTCCCCATTATTTGTTTTGTATGTTTAATTTGCAAATTGAGCAAGTGTGGAAGCTTGGAAGGTTGTTTTGCCCGAAGCTTGGCTTTCTAACAAACAGCTGGCCCCGGCTCCAGAGTTTGTTCTGGACACTTGAAGGAAATGCATACTTTGGAAGTGGTCCGTTGAATGTCACTATGATGCTCTGCAGAAGTTCAGCTGTAATGAGGTTTGTCTGGTTGCAAACAAGATGAACAGAAAACAGTTTGAAATTGTCTTTTTTTTTTTTTTCCCTTTCCAGTTGGGAATGCTGAGCTCATCTCTTATTCTAACTTCATTTCTTAAGCACAGAGTTATCTTGTCCTCACTCACTCCTTTGGATGATCAGGGAAATAATATCAGTTTCAGTGCTTTGCTATATTTAGATTATTGGTTTCTTTCTTTTTTGCTTTGAGACAGGGAAAAATCCATGGAAAAATACTGCTGGCCCACCTGGTTTAGGATATGCTCTGTCTGTAAAGAGCAGCATTAGACAGGACTTGCTATCACTGGACTTCTACTATTATCCCTCACTATACTTAGTTATCCTCCGGGAGAGAGGTGGAAAGGCCTCATTAAGGTTATGCAAAAATAGAAGTAGGTGAGCAGTAAGAGGTATTGGATCCCTCTGTGCTGCTGTCCTACTCACTGAGCAGGATGAAGCAGCAGTACAAGGAGTAACTGAAGTGATCAAGAGCAAATGGACTGTGAACACAATGCCCATAATTAGTGAGAAAAGGTTTTCTTTTTTACATGACTGTTATTGCTAATGAAAAGAGTTCTTTTTCTCACCTTCTTGGATTGTAAGTTTTAAGGGGGAGTAGAAGCAGCTAAAAAGTACTAATCAGTGAGCAAAGGGAGAGAGAGGTTGTCTCTTCTAGGTGATGCAGGCTTGTTTTGTTTCTGAGTTCAGATTTCCTGATTCAAATTCTGGGCTGATACTGCCAGGGTGGAAGACGCACACTAGCAAAACGAGTGCCAGCAGCCAAAGCAGCACAGGGCAGGAGCCAGTTATCCACTCTTGGCCTCTAAACACTGCAGGGAGGAGGCTGCAGGACTTGTGGAATGTGGAATGTGACCTGTGGAGATTCCAGGTAGAGCTACTGCTACGCTCAGTTAAGAAAGGTGCTATCCCTATGTCCCTTTCTAAGGTAGGTAGTTATGCTGGCTGAAGGAATCTCTGCTCTTAGCTTCTTATCAATTTAATACCTGTGGGCCCAATGACAGGGGTCTAATTCCTTTTCTTCCCTTCACATCTGCTGTCTGAACTGTATGTGTGGTCACTGCCTCAACTGATAGAAGTCCAAACAAACCCACTTAATTTAACTAGTCTTCACTATTTAAAGTGATTGCTAACAAGCCTTGCCCTTTTAACTTGGGTCATGTTTGCTAGGACTTGCTGCTGGTTTATTTAGTTAGCCCCATTTGTTTAGACCAAAACTTAACTGTTGCATGACCTGCCCACTCTTAATGTTTTCTAGCGGAGGTGGAAGGCTGGGCAGTGACTGAGGTACGTCCTCTGTGGCCAGAATCGTAGAATCAACTAGGCTGGAAAAGACCTTTATCATCATCAAGTCCAGCTGTTCCTCCAGGACTGCCAAGTCCACCACTAAACCATGTCACTAAGGGCCTCATCTACCCTGTTTTTGAGCACTTCCAGGGACGATGACTCCACCACTTCCCTGGGCAGCCTGTTCCAATGCCTGATCACCCTCTCTGTGAAGAAAGTTTTCCTAATATCCAGTCTAAACCTCCCCTTGCGTGTCTTGAGGCCGTTACCTCTTGTCCTATCACTTGTTACTTGGGAGAAGAGACCAGCCCTACCTCACTCCATCCTTTCAGGTAGTTGTAGAGAGTGATAAGGTTCCCCCTGAACCTTCTCTTCTCCTCTCCAGACTAAACACCCCCAGTTCCCTCAGCCGTTCCTCATCAGACTTGTGCTCTAGATCCTTCACCAGCTTCGTTGCCCTTCTCTGGACCGGCTCCAACAACTCAGTATCTCTTGTAATGAGGGGCCCAGAACTAAAGAAGACAAGAATATGTGAAAGTAATAGAAGTTATACCATTGCTCTTCTGTAAAAATGTCAGCATGAAGGATGTGTATGGATTTACTTTTGTTAGCTTACGAAATAAATACCATGTCTAAAATAATTAAATCAGAACAAAGACTGTCAGCCAGTTTTGGCAATAATATTTTCAAACATGCTGTCTGACCTGTGGAGAATATGCATGCACAACCACTTAGTCCCCGAGCTTGGAATGCACTTCGAATGTAGCTGATTTCTGTTGTTGAAAGTTAAGCTAATTCAGATGAGTCAAAGTCCACCCTTAGATTTGGTGTCCATGTGTGGGCAGTTACCACAGCTCAGCTGTCTTGAGTGTGTGTCTGATGCCTGAGACTCTCTCATCATGCAAAAATTAGGAAAAATACGTGGCAGGCAAGCTGTGCTTAGTAACAGGGCTCAGTCCTAATGGATACTGGTTGGTATTACTGGAGTGTGGAGGCAGTACACTACATTGCTTTGAATTTCCATTTACTGTCCTCCTGGAAGCATGGGGAACTGTGGCCATGAACAACAACTGCTCCATGGTGCATTTTGCCGAGCAGGGCTGTGTTTCTTCTTGTCCTTGTTGAACACTTCACTGAGGTGTGAGGAGACCACCATGCCCCAGCCTATCCTATAGTGCAGAACCCTGTTTCTAACCTGGAAGGACTGCTGGAAGACTTTCTGTCAAGGGATTTCAATTTTCCCGTTTGCCCAAGAGCAGGATCCCTCCAAGTTCTTCACTGGTGAAATCTAAGCCACAGTTTGAGCAGGGAACTGTATCAGTTGGAAACCTGATGCTGGAGAAATCCATCTTGACCAACAGACCTGGTAAGGAGTGGCCTGTGTTGTCATGCTCTGCACACAACTTCTCAAAATAGCACTTAAAATTCTTTACAACTTCAAGAGCACTTTGCAAGCACCAACTAATGCTGGTAGTGCCTCCCCTCTTGTGAGATACTAAAATAGGTGGTGTTATTCTCAACTTGAAACTAAGCAGATGACTGTCATGTAGTTAAGTGGGTTAACCCCAGGTTACCCAGTGCAGATACAGACCTCAGCTCCTGCCTCTGTATTGGACTGCACCCTTAAACCTGGTATTTAGCCTGCAGCTTGGAGCATGTAAGTACTGCAGGTGAGGGACCATGGCTGGAGGGAAATCAAAGCTTTCCCAGGGGCCATTTTGCAATACAAAAAGAGTAAGAGTTCTATTAAATACCATCATGTCCTGGCTAGGTCACAGAATGCAACAGTCTCCAGCCAAGCCTTGTGGATGACTGCTTTGAAGAAGTGAAAGCTTACTGTATCCTTACAGTAAGCCTCCAGCTGGACTCTAATTGGACAAATGCTATTCCATATCAGCCCAGAAATTTGGGGCTCAGTGTGGATTCAGTTGTTTTCCCATAGAAGCCAGATGAAGTGAAATTATCTGGCTTCAGGTTGGCTCAAGGCCCATGTCTTCTGCAGCGGAATCACAGCTTCAGTCACTAGAAAACCTCTTTTTGACCAGAGTGTTTTGGAGACACCATCTCTTTCTGGAATCAGTGGAAAAAATATAAGAGAAACCAAAACAACTTCCGCTTCTGGTCCTGGTTGCATTTTTTCCCCCCCAGAGAATGGAGGAATCTGGGCACATCAGCTATCTTGGCATGGAAGCAGCTGGCAACGTTTCAAGTCCGTGGACATCTTTCCAGTTTTCGAAGAAGCTGTGTGTGGGTTGGAAAGAGAGCTGACTGCCTCCTACTAACAGATGAGCTTCGGAAATTCTGCCCTTGTTTTTAGATATTTTCAAATATTTGGAGAACAGTATTAAAATAAATGACTGGCAAAATGATGATTACACTTTTCAGTATTTCCATGCTTGCACAATAAGGACAGCACATGAAGAAAGAGCTGAAAGTTACATTATCGTTGTAGAAGCAGGAAAAGTGTCAACATTGATTTAAGAACAAAGTCACACAGACGAGTTTATTTGTTCCTGATCCTCCTCTGTGATGCTTCAGCCTGTTTACACAGTCTTACCCAGACTGACATTTCCTATGTGTGTCCAAATTAGTTTAATTTAAAATTGCAATGCATATTGAAGACAGAGGATTACAGCTCATGTGCAGTAATCTTCCAGAAATTCACCATTGCTACTGATTAGCTTTTATTAATACCACTAACAACTGAATTCAAACAGAATGTTATTTCAGATCACATTAAACTGATGATGAGTGCAATGTTTCTATTGTTTGGAGCTGACACAGATCCACTGGAAAAATGATTCCCTGTGAGGTACAGATGGATTTTTCAGCAGATCAGAACATAAAATGCATTTGTTTTAGGCTCAATATTCTAGACCAAGAAAATGCCCTGAACTGTGTCACATTGTCTTTTAAAAAGGTATGTTTCCAAAATCAGGGGTGAAAAGTATTCTGGATAATAAATAAATCCTTTCAGCTTCAAAGAGTCCACTGTGGTAAGGATGAATGAAAACACAGAGTTTAGGAATAGGAGGAAAGTGGTTTAAGTAACAAGACTGAATAGCAAAGTCCATCAAAGCCATTAAGGCATAAACCAACAGATTTTAAAAAGTGAGAGTTGAAGATTATTTAGCATGGTGTGGAGGCTTTGCAGAACCCATTTCAAATGAGGCTGGAACAAAAGAATGAGCAATTGCAGCTTTAGGGGAGATTTATTTCAGTGGAAGGGAAAACACTTGCTCTCTGATACCAATTAACCAACAAGAGGACGGCGTCACAAGCCCCTGATATTAAAAATGTAAATCCCAAGCCCAAGGGTGCCTGAAATGCAGGTCATACAATTTGAGGAGAGAATGCATAAAGAGATAACGAGACTTGTATTCAGACCACATCGGCTGCCTGATTATCTCCTTGCCTTCTGCCTATTCTGCTAGCTTACAATAGGAGAGTGTCGGCAGAGAGGAGCAGGAGGCTCCACGGGTGAACAGGATCACTTTGGGAAGTGGGCTGAAGTTGATCAACTGTTTGCCACAAAGGTTAGGAAAACAGAAGATTAAAACCTGATACGGTATTAAGAGGCAAACAGGTGAGGGAGAAGCAACAAAAAGGAATCGTGGCACAGTTTTTGTACCCTACGACCCTAGGGCTTTGTGTGGGGCTTTAAATCAGGATTCCCAACAGAGGGCATGACAGGAGTCTTTTGGAGCCTCTTGGAGAGTTAGGATGCATTTGCTTACTCTCGCAAGGGGTCATGACCTCAGCTGAGACCACGACATCCAGAAGGAGGGTTTCAGGGTGTCACGAGCAGCATGGGAATCCCATTGCAGATGTGTGCTTTGCAACTCAAAAGACAGCAGGAGCCAGATGGAGCGCAAGGATTCTGGCTGGGAAACTTTGGACCAGCTGCTTGCCATGTTCAAGGAGGCTGTGGACTTGAGTGGGACAGCTAAAGCTAAGCATCTTTATTAGTACTGATGCAATTAGAGCCCACGTTGTCCCCTGAGGATTTGCCTGAACTGAAAAGCTGGATCTGGAATCTCTCAGGCCTTGGGCTTGAGTCCAAGTGAGGCAACGTGGGCTATTTTGATAATACCAGCTCATTTCCATCCTGTCAGGGCAAGAGGTGAACGGTGATGAGTAGATGAGCTGAGGTTCTAGCACTAAGAGAATCACATCCTTACTCACCACAGGTTACCTGGGTTTAGTGTTAAAGGCTTTCAATGTAGTTTCCCTGTAACTGCTGTGGTTGATAGCAGCAATCTGAGGGTAGGAAAGAAGGGACAATATTGTAAATTCCAGAATATAGCCTCAAACACAAGACTCTACTGCTGTAAAAGAACCTTGGATCACAGAAACGCTATTTTTAATGACTGTAGGTGTTTCTTCATTCTATTAAGTAGACATGTTGCCACAAGACAGGGCTGCCTTTGATTTATGGTAAAGAGATTGTGATTGGAATTAAATGAAAATTCAGAGGAAAATGAATCTAAATAAGAATAATTGAAAAGATTCATGGTTCATTTGTGCTTATATTCATCATGCCTATTGTCTGAAGAAATACACTTATTTAAAGCCAAATGACAGATTATAATTTGCTAACTTTGCATTCGTGACATCACTGTATTGTCTGTTCCATAACCAGAAATGTTAAGCCTAAGCAATAATTTTTGAAAAATACTATTATAGAGTTATAAATGTCATTAAACAATAGACTGAGGTAGTGCCTTGGAACTTCAATCTCTGGATTTAAAACATTTCATGGAATGAAAGTATTCTATTTAAAACCAAAGCCTTGGCACTGTCTTTCTCATTGCTGTTATGCAGTAAGTCGTTATTTAATTTACGTCTATTTTCCACTTGTTTTAGACTCTCATCTATAACTTTTATTTCTTCTTTAAATTGTAAAAGTCTTCTTCTCCAGTTCTGGTAAAACATAACTCAAAGGTCCACAGCTCTTTGTTGGAAAATGTTAGAAGTGGATTTACAGTGCTGCTGGACAATCTGAGGGTTGTAAGAGCAGAAGCTGTAGTGGAAGAGGAAGCAGATACTTTGGTTCAGAAAGCCTGGCTGATATGACTGTGTTAGGTTATAATAATTGCATTTCCCTTTCAAAAAAGAACTGAATGTTTTGCAGAGCACATAGCAATTTAATTTCTAGGAGCATCATTTTTTTCTGCACTTGGACTTTGAGCAGGTTGTATTCTGTATTATACCATGTAAAAGCTAAACAGAACTGGGATCTTCACTGTTTGAATCATCCCTCTCCCCTATCTGAAGTCATTCTGTACGTCAGCAGTGTGCCTCAAGGACACTTTGACCATGTTGAGAACTGAAGCTGGGAGTTCAGTTAGCAGCTGAAGGAGGTTTGTTAGAGCAAAATCACATACTTCAGTCCTATTTCCTACATCCTCCCCAGGCTGATGGTGAGAGGACAAAGCGTTGAGTGGCAGATCAAATGTTTAATGATCTCCGTTTAAAGCCTGTAGTTTGTCTTTCTTTTCTAAGAGTGTTTCTCCTTTAGAAACATTTGAAACGTTGTGCAAGCTGCCGAAGGCTTAGGTTATTCGCCGTACTGAGCACTAGAGGGAGCAAGTGGCCAAGGTAATGCTTTGCGTAAGTACTGTAAAACCCGTCTCAGTTGAACAGAATACAGCTACCTTTGCGGACCAATCTAGCAAATGGCTTTAGATGCCCTGTCCATTTTTACATCTTTTCTCTTTCTTAATACAGAGGAGTGGCTTGGAGGCTTCATCCCCTAAAATCAAATCTTCCTGTTTTCACTGACCAAAGCTGAGCAATTGATACCAACACATACTTTTCCCTCTGATGGA
Source organism: Coracopsis vasa (assembly GCA_026283785.1). Taxonomy (NCBI): domain Eukaryota; kingdom Metazoa; phylum Chordata; class Aves; order Psittaciformes; family Psittacidae; genus Coracopsis; species Coracopsis vasa. The sequence goes on from JANHGB010039578.1 coordinate 21,816, forward strand.
GCAGTAAATGTCAGAATGCTCTTAGTGCAGCCATTGTTCCTGTGGGCAGAGCTCACATCAGATCTTAGCAGCCTTGCTGGAGATATGAGAGGATTTTGTTAGTGGTCTGAAGTATTTCTCAAGATGTGGTAGAAGTAACGTCCACATTTCTGCCAGTGCTGTGGTTATACACAGAGGTTTTTAAAGATTTCTGTAGTAGTTGCACTTGCTCTTGTTATTATATACGTGATGAGCTTCTGTTGTTCATACTGAACACTGGACAAGGGTTAAAAGGGACTCATTTCAGTAGGGCTAACGCACTTCAGAGGTGGATGTTCTTGTTCTTACTGATAGGTCCCTAATCAAGAAGCTGAAGAAATAGGGTGAAAAGTTTAAGGAAAGCCCTCACTCACTGGAATCTTAACTCCCACTTTAACATCCATCTCGGACCTCTTCTTATCGCAGAAACCACATTTTACCAATTATTTACCCTAGCAAATAACCAGGCAGGGTGTTAAGAATGGCTGTAGTGCCACACAGGAGTGGGCTATGAAACAAAGGAACTTGCCAGGGCCTGAGATCCTGTCTCAAAATTGTAATTGCTTAGGGAAAGTGATTCTCTACTTCATAAAATGTTATGTACTGCAAAGTGAGTGACTCATCAATATGGGGATATTACCACTAACTCATAATGCAGCTCTCCCCTCTAAGGGCAGAAAAGCTGGGGCCTGATTCTTTTCCCATCAGAAATTATGGGAGTTTTGTAGATGATTTCAATGGAGGCTGGATCAGACCTTGGTTATTTTTATGGGCTAAATGTTCTATGCATTCAGGGCTTATGCCATTACAAAGACTTATGTTTGTAATAAGAGACATATTGCTTTGGATATAAATACAGCCATGAGTATCAAACACAAAAAAATATTTAAGCACATTGAGCCAAATTTGTCCCTGTTGTAATTCCAAAAACTAATAGAATGACACCAGGGACAGCATGGAGGTAGCATAGCAATATAAGTAGTTGGTAATAGAATAAGCTTTTAATTGTCCTAATCTAACCCTTTGTCCCTCACTCCCAAATTTACTGATAGCAAACATGAGTATTCAGAAAACCAGCCACCCCAGTTGCTGTAAAGGGAATACACTGGTATGACTATGACTAATACAATGTGACGTGACAGAAGATTCCTTATGGGTTCTCATGCATGGGGAACCCAAAAATCAGTTGTTATTAAATATGTGCATATCTTCTAGAAGATTTTCTTGTCATGTGTTTTGCAGTGTCTCACTTTATGACTTCCGTCCTTACAGTCTCTGAGCAGCCCTGTTTTGTCCTCACAAATACCTCTTGAAGTCCTGTGGTTCTTATTATGCAAGGGAGGAACTTAAGCACAAAGAAAGAAACACATGGACAAGATTCACAGGGGCCCTCACTGTTAAGAGGTCTAAGTCCAGGAGGGAAAGTGCCAAAGCTTACATGAGCTGCTGAACAGAAAGTCTCTTAGAATAGTGACAGGACAAGGGGGGAATGGCTTTAAGCTGACAGAGGGGAGATTGAGATGAGATTTTAGGCAGAAGCTCTTCCCTGAGGTGTGATGAGGTGATGGCACAGGTTGCCCAGAGAAGCTGTGGCTCCCCCATCCCTGGCAGTGCTCAGTGCCAGGTTGGATGGGGCTTGAAGCAACCTGGTCTAGTGGAAAGTGTCCCTGCCCGTGGCAGTGGGTTGGAACTGGATGAGCTTTAAGGTCCCTTCCAACCCAAACCAGGCTGTGATTCTATGATTAGAGCTTACGTGCAGGAAAAGCGAGGTGTGGAGATGTAGTAGAATCCAGACCAGCTGAATATGGTCTGTGTGAGTCCAGCAGAGAGCTGAGGGAACAGAGGGACTAATTCTACCTGATGTTCTGCAGACACCAGGGCACAGCTCTCCCCAGTCCAACAGTGAAGTGGTCTCAAGTCTTTTGTCCTTAACCCTGAGCAGCCCATCGATTTGACAATACAGGTGCATCTCTGTTCATCTACTTTAATCCTGAACAGACCTCAGCATTGTCTGTGTGGAGGAATTACTTTTAAAGCCAATTGCCTATGTTTTCTGCTGATCTATAAAGACACTGTGTGCCAGGAATTTGAAGCTATATATATACACATGGTAAATCCTTACATGGGTCATGAAAGTTAAGGTGCAGAGGGCAGTTGTGAAAGTTTAAAAAACCCAGTCTATCTTATTTTGAGGGCTCAGTGGGGTCTGGGAATTACATCAATTTTGCTAAGCTGCTGTCTGCTCTCCCTGGAGAAGAATGTTATGTCTCCATCCAGATACTTGCGTATCCCCATTTTTATGCCATCTATGCCACAGTTACAGAGTTTTAGTCAAGCATGATGAGACATGACAGGGCACACTTTATTGAATAATAATGCCTGCCTAAGTGCATTTTCCATCTGCATTTAAATGCAATGCATTTGAAGTAAAGCAGCAACTCCAAACCATGTTTTTGGGTGTCTGTAGCAGTGGGTACCTCATTACTCTTTATATGTTACTCAAATTAAGGAACAAGAAGGAAAAGTATTCATATTAAAGAAAATACCTACCTGCTGCAGAAATCAGTCCTCAGCAGAAACTGTGATAACTTTATATTTGGAGGGAATTCTTTTTCTTAGCATTTTCCCTCCTTTCTGTATTTTTAAAGCATTTATATTACTTAAAATGGATCTTTATACACCAGAGGTCTTTAGGAACCTGGAGGAGACGAAAGCCTGTAGCAGCCCTTCCGATGCTGACAGTTTAAACCTAAGAAGCTCTGACATTACTGGGAATCCTTTTGAAGTGGCTGCAGCTTGAGGAAAATCCAGCTGTTCCAGAAAAGGAGACTTTTCAATTAAACAACATCTTCCTTTCGATCAAAGATAGATTTTTAAAGACTTTTAAATTGGCTTTACACTGTTCGTATTAAGCAAGGACTGGATTTCACCTCTTGCCTTTCAGGGCTGGAGAGCCGAGCCCCGCTTGGGCTTTATGCCAGATGGTTAGCAGACTGGAACCAGAGAGATGGGTTATTTCTTTAAATGGAGGAAAAGGAATTGGCAGCAGGAATGAGCTTATTAAATTGTCTCGCTCTGCTTTTATGAATGCATTTGCAGAGTCGGCAGGTAGACTCACAACTGACGTTTTCACCAGCAAAACAGCCTGTTTCTAACGTGGGCTCTCTTATGGTGTTTCCAAGCTCCTGGCTGAGCTTAATGCTCCCTTCTTCCTGCCAGGTACAGAGGCCCTTTTATTTTCTGACCCCAAATTTGGTTTCTGTCTTCCAACTTACTTTCAGCTCCGTGTGTGTTTTACTGTGTTGCAAAACCATTAAGGTTTCTACGGTAGGCAGCTGAGCCAACTCCTCTCTTACACACCCACAGTCTATTAAGGAACCATTTAAAAAAGGTAGCACACCTCTGAGCCACCTTTTTGTTGGTATTTCTGTATCTACCTTGAAGGTATCTACATCTCTTTTTCTTTGCTGTTGCCCCTCTCTGGAGTAGCTTGAGGGTATTTGACTTCGGATGTGCTAGGTAATGGTTTAGCTGTTAGCTGTTGAATTGGATGTAGTGAGATTCAGTAGTGACTGAGTGAATAGTAGTTGTGACTAAATGATTCATTGAGCTTGAATATTGACATAGGCTACCCAAAAGGTCGTTTGTTTGAAGCCTCTTCTAACAGCAACACATCGCAGGATTTTCTAGCAGTATCAGATTCTGTTTCTCCTCTGCTTTTTGCTTGGTTTCTCTGTGGCTTCTAGGGGAGAGCCCATTCCACAAGTGCTCTACAGCTAAAGAATTACTCTTGGACTGAATAAAGAAGTCTCTTTCCTGCCATTTAACAGAATAACAGGGTCCTGCCTCCCTTCTGCTTTGCAGACCTCCTGAACTCAACAAAGGAGCATCTATCACTTTAGAATCCAGTACAGCCTCTTCCTATTTAGACAGTGGCATAAGCCATTGGGCCCATTTTATAGTCAATCTGGGCTACTGGCCCTTTTAATTTGCAATAAAGTTTACTGAACAGTTTGCTTAGGTACTGAGTTTCATCTTTTAAACTGAGACTTCAGCCTTATTAGTCTTTTACTTAGGTCTTGGCAAGAAAATTTGTTAGAAGACTGGGCATCTCAGAGAAGTTGTGTGCCAGGCACTTCGAATTTTTAGGTAGCTCTGATTTACTAAATACATAGTTTCCCAATTGCCCTTTGTGTTTTGAGGCTATGAGGACCTCGCCTCTCAAAGCTTTGGTTCCCACACGGGAGCAGACACAGAAGAAAAAGATCTTAGGGAAATTCTGGAAAATTACCTGTCCAGAGCTAAGCCAAGATCTTTTTGATTTGAAAATGACACTTTTCCTCCTGTTAGAGGGAGATCAGGATCTCAGTTTGACACCAGATCTCAGTTTGCACTGATGGAAGGATGTGGTAGCACTGCTGTATGCCCAGGGTATATCAGCAGTGGAACAGGACAGTCCTCAAAGCTCCTGCAGAAATTAGAATATGATGAATTAAGAACATTAATCCCAGTTTTGCCTCACCTGGAGACCTTGGCGGGATGGTTTGTCAGTGCACAGTTGCTGATGATATTTACTGCATCTGACTGAACTTCAATGAGCAGAGAACTTCCACTGCCCCCCATCCCCCTTCCCCGTCCTCTGCCTTGATGATCCCATGGGTTTGAAGCTCATATGTGGAAGTAATATTTTTCTAGTGGCATGCTTGTCACATCCTGTCAACTACAAATTGCTCTACTGAAGGTGCGGAAATAGAAACCCTTACCTGTTATATGTGGCTTGGGCTTTTTCTTCTCTGAATCTCAGGACAGTCATTTGCAGCAATTCCCCCAACAGCTCTCAGTGTAATTTAACATGTTGGGTGGTTTTTAGGTCTTTTATCTGCACCATCAGCTAGCATCAGCTGATTTGGAAGGTGTGTTACTGCCCTGTGCATTGGTAGTAATGGAATGTGTAAGGTAGAACATGTCAGAGTGAAGTGAGGAGAAAGACACAGAAACCTCATTTCTGTGGTAGGAGGGTTAATATTTTAAACAGGTTTCCATTAATTTTTTCTGCCTGTTCTGCATCCTAAATGTATCTGGTCTTTGGAAAAAAGAACACAAAGAACTGTGGTATCTACTACTTTGTTTTTCCTTGGGGTGACTTTCAGCAGAGACATGACCTGGTGCAGCACATGCATGAAAGCCAGTTTGGTCCGCTCACGTGGAGAACTGAGTGGCACAAGGCCTCTGTGAGCACTGAGGGATACAGAAGAAATGTGTTTGCTTACGGCCAATATACACAAATCCAAAGCCTTCACTGGGGATTTGCAGCACTCCATGAAGTGTCTGACACACCAAATGCATGTGCTAGAAATCCCCAGACTTTTGTTCTTGCACACAATCCTGGCAGCATAGCTGGTAATGCAGCTGGTATTCATCTTACATGTGTAGAAGTGTGAGGAGGTAAGAGAGAAGACTCCACTGAGGGCAAAAAAAAAAAAGCTTTGAGAAAAAAGTTACCATTATCCTTGTGTTGGATATTTGAAAGGACAGGCAAAAAATATCATCAGTTAGACTTATTCATAAGGGCATTTTCCTTTTTATAAGCTAGTATGATAAGTAGGGAATATATATTTTAAAAAGATATAAAAAACATCCTAAAGCCTTATATTGCTTTCAGGTACTTCTATAGGTCTTCCTCTGAATAGATCTGCTCTGGATTTGGCTTTGCTTCTTTTCAGTTCTCGGGTAACAGAGGCACATCTGACTCAGATGTTAAGGCCTGGAAACCCATTTATAGGTAAAAATACATGCTTATTGCAAAGGGACCAACTCCAGCCCTCGTAGTGGGAGTGTTGCTCACTTAATACTGCTGCTGTTGTGTCGCTCACTTCATACTGCTGCTGTTGTGTCCAAGGCTTTGCAAGCAGCTGCAAGAGCTGAAAACGATCCAGATGTTTTTTCTCAGTGTAATAACTCTGCCTGCAAAAGGGATCATATGCATTGTCCCTAATCCGTTAAAGGTAAAGCCAGATGGGTTGGTTTAAACTGATTGTTAACCAATGACCAGTTTATTGATTATTGGGTTAGCAAATGATAGTAGAAAATGAATCAAGCTTCTCTGAAAGTGTGTGAGGGGCCCACTTTCAGGCAAGGTGATATCATCCCTTGAGGACTCACAGAAAATACCTTGGGAAGGATTTTACAGTTAATGTCTTCCTGCTTTCCTGCCCAAGAGAGTTTCATGGCTGTTTGTACTCCTTAGATGCCAAAGAGCTAGTGAAGTGAATGTTTGACTCTTGCCTCGACAAGGTGTCTTCAGGATTGGAATGCTGCTGAATTGAGATAGCTGGTGTGTAGGGTAGGCTGAAGGTAAATGTGTTTGTGTGCTAAAACTGGGGTTGGGGTTTGGAGACAAGGTGGGTTTGGCAGCAGATAGGAGAAATTGCATATTACGTTAGGGAAAGAGGGGAGGAGAGTAGAGGTGGATGTAGCTGTTTCGAGCTCACAGTGGAACAGAAAGGCAAGGCTCAAACACAGCCACTGGTAGTCACTGGAAGACAAAATGAACAATGCTATCTTAAACAGATGATTTGAGCTGAGCAATTTCACTTTGCTGGATGCAGATTTGGGGAGAGCTTTCATGATGAGCCTTTTTGTCAGTGCCACGAGTGTACAGGTGGGACTTAGTTTAGGTAAGTAACAGATACTGGGTGTTGAGAATGTCCCCAGGTGGCACAGCCATCTCTGGAAGAGGGTGCTTGCTACAGACTGGCAGAGTTTGTGCTGGGTTGTGCTGTCGTGAAAAACTTGCTGATCCCTGAGCTCCCCAACCCAGCAGTCTCAACTGAGGCACACTGGAAGAACATAGCAATGTGGACCTGACTGTAACAGACACAGAGCCAAGTCACAGAGAGATCAAGTGGCTGGCCCAAGACTGCACAGGAAATCTATGCAGTATGGAGAAATAAATGCTGATCTCCAGAACTCCAATTCCAGGTCCTCATTCCTCCTGGGCAGCTGCCTTCTATTGGGATTTCCTGTCCATGGCAGGGTGAGTTTAATCGATTAATGTTGGTCCTTTGATAAGTAGAACAGTCCAAGAATGAAAGGCTCCTAGAGGAGCAGATGGTAAAGTTTCAGTTTACCCTTTGGAGCAATAGCTCTGCTGCTTTGGTGTTGAGTTTGGAAGTACCACTAGGAGTTATAAAGCCCAAGGTAGCAGCAGAGCCTTTTGTTCTTGTGCGACAGTTATGGTGGGGTGCTTGGGTACAGGGAAGTCTTCTTGTCTGCTAACAGAAGGACAGTGTTATTTGTGTTTCACCTCCAGAAGTCATAAATCAACATGATAAATAAAAGATGAATTATCAGGCTTTGGAAGGGCCCATTTTCAAAAGTAAGGAGTGCAAATCAGTGCATCCATTAATCAGAAGGATGGAATGCCTTTCCTATGAGGACAGGCTGAGAGAGTTGGGGTTGTTCAGCCTGGAGAAGACAAGACTCCAGAGGGGCCTTATTGTGGCCTTTCTATACTTAAAGAGGGCCCATAAGAAATATGGTGACAAACTATTTAGGGCCTGTTGTGACAGACCCCCATCATCTCTGCCCTTCTCTCTTTGGATCCATAAAAGTGTTCCAGAAAAGGGACACTGAGGTGTTCTCACAAACTCATTAAATGAGCTAGAGAGGGGTTAATAGTAGAGCTAGGGAACATCTGTGCACACAAACCTGCCACTATTCCAGAGTGGGAAGTGTGTTCATAGAGGGTAGCCCCAGTGTAGGGAACCCAAACTGCAGAGACAGGGATAGATTCTCATTGCAGGCACCTGACTTCAAAGGATAACAGTTTTCACCAGCCCATTGGAAGAATGAGTTTCCCCTGTTGCCTGTAGATGCTGGCTAGAGAACTTGGTCTTCCTGAACTTGAAACTGGTCTTTCCAGAGGCTCCAGCACCCCCTCCTTTTCTGGAAACTGAGTAATAGCCAGGTAGATGGGCTGTGAGCTAAGCAGTGATTTATAGGGCAAAATCAGCTCCATTACAGCTCCTGCTCATGGATGCTCACTGTCAGTCAGTGCAAACTGTAGAGGAGGAATCATTTTCTTGGGAACTTGCACATAACAGTGGCATCTTGAGTTCTGCTCCCATCTCCAGACAAGTTTAAGTGTAGCCTGAGGTTGGTGCGTGCTCCATACACATAAAGCAAGCTTACAGTGCCGTGATGGAGTCAGGAATAATGGCAGTGAGGCTCATGGCTTGTGAAACAGTAAAAATTTTTCAGGCGTACATAATGAGGGGAAAAAGGGAATCCTTGTTACCAGTCTTGGAATAGCCCAAGAGGCCATTAGAGCCCCAAGCAGCAAAGTCTGAAGTACAGGAAAGATGAAGATAAGGCCCTTGCTGTATTTCTTCATTTGCTTTGCTTCAGCTAACCATATGGGCTGTGTGCTGGAAGATTTATTTCTTTTGGATGAAATTCACCCTGAATAAGTTGGAAGGAGGAGTGGGTTTTGGGAAAACTTAAGAGCTAAGGATGGGGAGGAGGGATTTGCTCTCTATACCCTCATCAGCTTGAGGAGCTGACCTAGGGCCCTATATTATCTGTGCAAGTGGAAGTGACCCCAGAGGGCTGGACCACAGATTTCTGGGAAGATGGTCCTTTCCCCTTGATTCCTTGCTATACTCCTGTGCTTATGGAAGTGCAGAACTATATAGGAGGACCTCTGAGAAGCTGAAAATGTTTCCCTAACCATGAACTTGATCTACAAACCATCTGTATATCCTTAACAATGGATATAAGGTGGGTCAGGTGTCCAAAGGCCCACCTCTGAATGAATTCCTTTAGACTTCATCTGTACTACTTGGGTAAATACGGAAATGCCAGGAAGGATGAAGCACAATACTCTTAAACTCATGAGTAATGGAAGGAAATAATGTGTGTGTATGAAATATTTTTAGAAGGCACAATATGATGGCTTTTATCCTATCCCTTATTGTATAATGGTGTTTGTGGTTACTTACTCAGCCATCACTGCAGTTTTTGCTTTGGGAATATTATCACCTACTAATGCAATTTATTGCCTCATATATTTCTCTGCCAAGAACATTATCCCTTAAGTAGAGGCTTTGTAATAATAACCTCTAATTTCCACAACTTCATTGTTAATTTCCACAATTTCTACCTCACAAGTATTAAAGCTCTAAGTTCTCCATGAATCCCTAGATTGTTTCAGCTTAACGACTGTAAATCCAGTATTTTCTTCCTGAAGACTGTAGTGCTTTAAAGGGCATGAGTCCTTGTGTCTCTGCTTGGCACCATTTGAGGTGCACTGCTGGCAGCACTGGTGTCCACTGTGGTGTGTTGCTGATGATTACACTGTATATATGTTAGCATCCTGGGACCAAATCCTTTCCACAGTACACAGTCACTGGGAGCTCTGTGAGTCCAAAGCTTCCTTAGGTGTCCCACAGCAGAACAGGAGTGAGATGTCTCAGGAAGTGTTTATGTAGAGACCAGAAGGCTGAAGCAACCTGAGCAGCACTGGTATCTGTACGTGTTGGGGGCTGACCCTGTGCAGTGGCAGATCCTCTGCCTTTTCCTAGTCCATTTCCTCAATTCCTTCCCCGATCTTTGACTATAAAGGTAAATAAGGAGTCTTTGCCAAGCTGGTTTCTTATGTCCCAGAGGAAATACAACACTTCTCTATGTGACTTTTTCACGTCTTGTCTCTATGATTGTTTTCCCCTAGAATCCATTTATTTATTATCACTTCTTATGCCAGAGCCAGAAAGGATGCCAGTCCAACACTGTTATCAGCTGTGCAGCCAGCCTTGTTCTCCTGAATCACTCATAGGAGGTTGTTCTGTCCCTCTCTCATATTGCCAAAATAGTGTCTGTCTTGCTTGTTATGAGAAACCTGGGAACCCCGGGAGGTTCCCTTACAGGGTGAGGGAAGTGAAATCCCTGCAGGATCCCCCAAACTTCCAGTGATTCTCTGCAATATTTTGACATTTCAGTTATTGAAACACAAATATTTTGCTCTTTTTCACAGCAGACAGCTTGCATAAAGAGGTTGGGATGCAGTCACATCCTCCATGGTAGGAAAGCCATGTGGTACAGAGTTAAAGGGATGTATGCCTGTCTCTGAGTCAGTGTCTCACACAGACTTGCTGAAGGCCTATTATTGTGAAGATTAGAAAATGAAGATGCATCTTTTCCACCTCATTGCAGGTCTTGGTGTTTCCAGAGAGGGAAGAATGGGTGTTTGGCCTCCTGAAGAAATTCCAGCATGGATTAGTGCATTCTGCCTTCCTAATGAAGCTGCAAAACTTTATGCCAGGGGAGGAAATTTGCCAGTCCAGTGCTGGACAAGAGTGGTATCTCTCATTACTAACATTTTTACCCCCTTCTGCTTTTGGGACAGGTCCCAAGTCTCCGCTCCTGTCTTCTTTTCTCTGCATTATACCCTTGTGAACGGGACATTAACTGCTCACTTGCTGAAAGGGAGACTGATCCACTGGATATTGTCTCACCTCGCAGTACCATGCAGGCAAATGGGCAGGAGCAGCTGGCACTGGCAGAACATGGGGCTACTTCTTTTTTTCTGCTTAATGATCTTATTTAGTTTTACAGATGCCATTTGGTAGCCTCATTCCATTCTGAGCTGGTCTTGTTTCAGTGAGTGGGCTTCTGACCTGTCTATAGCATGTGCAGCTTGTGAACCATTTGAAGATCCTTCTCTGTGAAAGGCACTTTGTGACACAAGCCAGGGTTTCCCAAGCTGTGGCATGTGTATCACAAGCCACTTCAAAGTAATTTGTGCAGAGCAGCGGCTGCCATTACTGAATCTGTTACTTGCCACCACTGATGGTCATGGTGTGCAGCAACTGCTCCCCAGAAAAGAGCTCCCTAAACAGAGCAAAAATTCAACATAGAATCACAGAATGGTTTGGGTTGGAAAGGGCCTTAAGATCATCCAGTTCCAATCCCCTGCCATTGGCAGGGATGCCTCATCCTAGACGGAGTCACCCAAGGCTCTGTCTGTCCTGGCCTTGAACACTGCCAGGAATGGAGCATTTACCACTTCTTTGGGCGACCTGTTCCAGTGCCTCAGCACCCTCGCAGTAAAGAACTTCTTTTTTAAGCCATTTTTTTTAAGCTGTTGATGTTTTCCCTGGATTAGAGTTCAGTCAAATATAGTATGAAATGAAAACCGCAGTGTAATCATTTGTTTCTTCAGAGCATCTTTCCAGGATCAGTGTTCTTTGCAACTGCTCAAGAAATTTGATTTTTGTCCCAGTTTTATATATTGGTTATAATGTCAAAGTTCTGTCTTTCTCTTAAAGTAAGCACAATCTACTGGTTCAGGGCAACTGCATGGATGGAGATGAGGTTAGTTTGGCTCATTTTTCCCCTGTGAGATTATAATTTGTTTCTGTTAAGTCATGAGTTATTAATCTTCCTAGAAATTATTCCTTCTACTGTGCAAAAGGAAAAAGAAAATGGAGCCCAAATATGCTGGATCATAGCAAAATTCATTGGAAATAATTTACTTTTAAATAAGTTGCATATGTGTTTCCCTGTTTAGTATTCACAATGTACGGCAGAGCCGCTTGCAGAAATGAACTCATTTTCAAAAGAGATAGATTTACACACACTACAATGAAAGCAGTCTCTGGCAGTATTGTATACCATATCAAATCAGTGACTGTTGTTACATATTTGAAGTTAATTTGACACTGAAGTAAACAAATCAAAGTGTGTTTATAGAATAATTAGACCATATTCTCAGTATTGTGGCTATGAAATTTTGTCACTGCTATTGAAGTACCCTGTGGTTTTATTTGGTTTGTTTACAGAATTCCCTAGCAACACAAAGAAAACTGTCAGAATTACATAAATATAATTGTAATGGTAAAACCTGCCTTTGCATAATAGTCACAGACCAGCTATATAAATCATAACCAGTGGTGTTGCTTGGTTTCATATTTATGATTCTGGAAGCATAAGCAGATATATTTGTGAGTTAAAAAGAGTTTGAAACAAAGAATCGCAAAGATTTATTTTATTCAGCTGAAACTAAGAAGCAGCAATAAGCTCAAACTTTCTGTCAATATTCTGTGTATTTTTCTACAGCACAGAAACACAATACTTTTATATAAATAACCATTAATACATGGACATACTCCCACATACATTTTCTCATCTGGTGTTTTCCAGCCACATTGTTGTGTGTTTTGGCATCCCTCAAGAACAAGTGACTGTAAAGACAATAAACTGACAGCAATGTAAAGTTCTTTTTGCATCCAACTTGTTCCTGAAAATGTGCATATATAAGGGTCTAAACTATCTCAAAGCTGAGAATATACCTTTTTTAGGTTTGTAAGTCAGGTGAAGACACTGTAATTCTTCTCTTTTATGGCTCATATCATTTGTCACTTTTGCTTGGTGCAGCCTGGTGTCAGCCTGGGTCTGGTCTTCCTGCAAGTAGCCAGAGTCTTTCCCATTCCTTCATACAGTATCCTGCTCATGATGGGTCTGGAATCAGGAGGTATCCCAGCATACAGCAGTGGACACAATGTCACTGTTTAAACATTATAGGTCTGATTCTCATTTGCCCCAAAGCCTTTTCCCAGTTGTAGTCAGATGAGAATCCAGGTATCCAGGTTGCTAGTTTTGTTTTAGAGTTTCTCCTATCTAGATTCCCACTAATGTAGCATCGGGAGCCTAGCTTTTGCTTTCTCCCTTGCTGGGAGTTTTGGAAAGCACATGTCATGTAGTCTTCTCCAAGAGGTGGGAAGTTTCTAGGGTTACAGAGTGATAGATGAGGACAATAATTAAAAGGTTACTTAACTGTCTCTTAACCTGTGCATTTCCTTTTTGGAGAAAAGATGCTATAAAACCAGAACCAGAATCTCTTGTGTTGTTTACTTTGTTTATCAAGATTATATAAAAGAATCAATATCTAATTTTTCTATTACACTTTAGCACTGCATCTTTCTAGCCCTTCAGAATCATATCCTATCGATTCTACCTTTAATGACTTTGAAATTTTCAGTGATTTGTTTGTGGAGAATACTGTGCCTGATATAGATTTCCCCCTGTTAGTTTAAACGCTGATAGTATACTTGGTGAATTAATGAAATAAAAATAGCTTTGTCAATAAGCAAAAGTGAAGCCACTTCCAACGTTTGTTCTGTAACCACTGCTTTCTGTGACTGCTGCCTACACAAAATTAGTTGGTGGGATTAAAGAATATATTCCTCTTTTATCCCATGTTTGAGTACTTGATCACAGAGGCATAGTTTAATCCAAACATCAATAGCACCTCATCAATTCAGTCAGATGCAGCTGTCAAAGTGGACTTTTGGTTTGTTTAGAGCTTTGTGATTTATCCTTTTTTAAGGTCATAGAATATTTTCTTTGATTTTTGATGCTGAAATCTTTCTTAATCTTCTAAACTTGAGAAACATCTGTTAAGATTTAATGGGGTGACTTTTGTCTTACAATTGAAGCTCGTCTTGTA